>JAGFZM010001211.1:617940-630723 GCA_017657215.1 Limnothrissa miodon
CGGGCTGCCTTAGAGCCCTGTAGGCGGTGTCAGCGGCGGGCACTCCTGGGGCCTCCCGGCTAATTTAATTACATGCAGGGGATGTGCTGAGCCAGCAGAACACATTAGTTGTTTGGTGTCCACTTAATGGGATTGGATGCGAGGTGGCGCATGCCTATAGACTGGTAAAACTCTGGCAGTAGCAGAGACAATCAGCTCTTTGGGCATGCTGCGGATTATCGGCTTTAAACCTCCTTCTCTATATGGAAATGTCACTATTGCTTGCTATATATATATTCCATAAGGCTGTGTGAGTGTGTGTTTGTGTGTGTGTGTGTGTGCATGTGTTTGTGTGTGTGTGTGTGTGTGAGAGAGAGAGCTGTGCTCTAATGCATTGCACTGCTAGGGAAGTGTCCTTGGCAAAGTGAGTGTGGAGTGACATCAGCAGCATAATGATCATAAAACTTTTCAACGGCAATGGTGTGCTTGTCAGCGTTACCATAATGTGGCACCCTCCCAAGCAAACAATAGCGTCACACTGTAGCGCATCATTTGAGTGCTTCTCCTTGAAAATAGACAACCCTGACATTTCTCATGCCCTGGCACACTGTGACTGTGTGCCTATATACTTATCTCCAATTTTGCATAGAATTCATCAGATCATGTGCAAATTCTTTCCAAACTCTGCATGGCACACGGAGGGCTTTCACAAAGTAGTCCTATGGTGTTGTTAAGGAACTAACAGGGGACAAAGATGATCTAGGTAGCATTTGGCCTTAAAATGCTCTTCAAATACCCGAGGTATTGGACAGATTATGCGTGACATTAAGAGTTCCTGGCAGAGCTTCATCCAATTGGCCATGGCCGTTATAAGGGATTTAGTCAAAAATTGGCGTCATGCGCTGGGGTAAGAGTGATTTTTGTGCACCTTTTTGGTTTCACCTCCTGCCACTCTCAATATGAGTCTACACACACAGGCCAGGTGTGTGTACCGTATGTCTCAGGGGAATAGATGTATTCAACACAGATCTGGTTATGCATGCAGCTGCCTTTAGTTAGCATAGCATCATGCGCACACACACACACACACATACAAACACACACACACACACAAACACACACACACACAGAGAGACACACACACACACACACACACACACACACACATGCGCTGCAGTGGTCCTCTCTGGACCCACAGGCCTGGGCTCCTGCCTCCCCAGCTCTCTCCCACTGGGGCCGGGGCCTCTCTGCATGTTTCTGGCCTGAGGCTTGTGTACTGTGTGCTCTCACGCTCCTCTCTCTCTTCCCCTCTCCAGATAAGATGGGAGAAGAACATCACATTAGGGGAGCCCCCTGGGTTCTTACACTCATGGTGGTGGTGAGTATTTGTTTTGATCAGTTTCAGTTATCTCCTGACGAAAACAGGTAGTTTCACCACAGACATTTGCTCAGTCGAAAGAAGCTTTGGTTTCACTTACCTGCTGGTATAATCAGACCTAAAGAGCCTGGCCTCATTCCTTTGGGGTTGTTTCTAGCTGTTGGTGTTTCGTAGTTGTAGACACTGTTCATTCACACCAACAGCCACTAAAGCTGTAAAATTAATGTTATCACAAATAAAAGTTGTTGTTGAAATTTCAATTTCAGCTTCTGCTCTGCTCATGTTGCTTTACAAACGTTTTTTTGCTTTACAAACAAAGTTTCATTTTGGGTCAGATAACTTATTTTGAAAGCAGTATTTTCTGAAAATATTATATTTCTGAAAATTGACTTAGAGAGATGGTTTCTCCACTCTTTATTTTAAACAGATATGATATATATAAACTTGTACTCAATACTTTATTGTTGTAAATTAAGAAAACAATTGACAATACAAATAATTCAAATTGTAATAACTTTTAAATTGTATTTTATTTCATATAATACTTTGCTGCTTAAAAAATATTCTTAATGGTTGTCCAGACATTTAGGATATTGGAGTACATTAGATAAAACAGTTACCAGAGTGCCAGAGTTTGTGTGCTACAGTAATTATTCATCGTTAAGGGGATGTGTGCTTGATGTTAGTGTTTTTACTAACTTTTGTTCAAAAAATGGATGTAAACATTCTCAATTATATATGGAAGATCTGAATGAATTGTCTCTGAATTGTAATGAATTAAATTCTACTGCCTGTAATTACAATTACAATTAAATTCAGTATCCTTTACAGTGGAGGCAATTTGGAATTGAATTTCCTTGATTGAATTGAATTAAATGTAAAATTTTGTACAACCCTATTCTCCACTGCTGTTTAAAATTGTTCATCAAGCTCTAGCCCTATTCTATGCACTATTATAGTGGCACTCTTGTTGTAACTAACGTCAGACAGTAAACAGTTTAATTTCAGCATGGCAGCTGGATACCCCCATCGGTCACTAATTGGTGGGCCCATCAGAAAGGCCCAGTAATTTGTCTGGTTAAAAAAACAATCCCAGCACAAAGTGGATCTGAGAGCAGTAATCCCAGCGATGACTGAGCAAACTAAATTACACTTGAAAAATGCAAAAAGACTGTGATTCAGACAGAATAGCCAACCCTCCGTAGACAAAATCCCTGATCACCACTGTCTGTAATGAAAACGTACGTTTTGTATTCACATTTGTATGCACGTTCACAGTTGTTTCACATTTCCCAATGCTGCTTGTGTTGCTGGCTCTTGGCAGTGTCTTCTGGGACCTGTACTGTGCAGCACCTGAGAGGAGAGAGACATGCGAGCACTCGAGCGAAGCCAAGGCGTTCCATGACTATGTGAGTACACTGGGCACGGAGGCTTTAGCTGTCAACATCTGTTTGGTGCCGTTGCCACACAACATCACACATACACGAACTGTCCAGCATCACAAATCATCAGCTGTAGACAAATAGTGGGCATCTCTGTCACTCCCAGCATGACAAGGCTGAATTGGCTCAGTTGAATTGGTCACCGGGTGAGAAAGTTTCAGTCAGTAAGCAGAGATGAATCGAGAGAGAAACCAGTGAGTAATGTGTAACTATGGCATGAGTAGTGTGTGACTTCATTACTGCGCTGGCTTTCCTCTTGCCACATGGATTTCCTCTATGTTGCTCGACGCTGTCGCTTTGCATGGACCAGTGATGTTAAGTCGTTCGGCTTTGTCTCTCGCAACGAAAATGGAGCCTTTATGCTAATTAAATTTCTTTCTCTCTCTCTCTCTCTCTCTCTGTGTTCTTTTCTCCCTCTGTCTGTCTCTGTCTCTGTCTCTCCCTCTCTTTCTCTCTCTCTCTCTCTGTCGGTGGAGTTTATTGTAGTAATGCATTGCTCTGGACAATCGTGAGGTGAGACCAAAGGGAAGACATGTCAGGCAGACAGGATGTGGAGAATGTGGAAAGAGGTGTAATGCAATGTCTCAGCCCATACGTGGGATCCATTCACTGACCCCGAGTCTCACAGACAGCATGAGCTCAGAGCATCCCATCATGCGGCTGTGGGCTGACTCTGGAGGTCACGCCAGGTCAATCTAGACAGACCCGTACACATACTCACGGTGGTACTGTTACCGCTCAGCATATACGGAAATTTACCCAGTGTGTGTTGTGGTTGACACCAAGGGCTCCATTATCACGATCTCTCTCGCGTTGTCAGAAGTCTTTCGGCATTTGTCTTTGGGGGCGGTCCTCGCACAAAACGTTGTTTTAAATGAATGATTTAGTCATGGGTGTGTTTGGGGCGTAGCATGTAACAAACTAATAAGAGTTCACACTCTCATTCCCTTTAAAAGCCCGGCACCATGTTCTATGGCGTATTATATATTATGATGGCGGATTAACCTTGGCATAATATGCGTTAGGAGAAGGCACGGGAGATTTACAGTATATATAACCAAAATATGAAGAGTTCCAAAAAGCCATATCCACCATTTTAATAAATTTTCAGAAATTATTTTTTTACATTTTGCTTTTCAGATATATCAGTGAATCTGCATTTGGGTTGCTTTTACTTGGTTTATTTTCACATAATAAAATCAACATAATTGAAGTTAATACTGAATACTTAATACTACTAGATAATTACTGAAATATACAATTAAAAAACATGACTTTTTAATATTTTCAAAAATGGATTTATAGCGTTTTGGAACCAAACTCTTCATATGAACTTAAATTACATTCTTGCGGTGTAGCCTATATGTAGTTTCTAGTTTGATCTAGTTTGTGTCCGCTACTGGTCAAATAGCCCGTCAGTTGCTTGATATTAATTCTCAGTGATTACTGCAATCAACCTAGTTTTGCAAGTATTATATATTTTAATAGAATAACCATGGTGTGGTGGATGTGATGTACATTTGAATTTTATATTTCGAGGACTCCATATGCACTCCTGCTTGCTCCTGCTGCGTGTGCGTGAACTCTTCCATATCCCAAAGCACCAAGTGCCCATAAAATAGCCTTTGCACGAATGCGTGAATGATTCCTGACCAGTTTTTTTCTGGTCAGTGGCGAACAGACATTGACTGCCTGTAAAATAGTTTAGCCAATGCGCCGCTCCACACCCCTTCTTTTCAGACACACCCCAACAGAGTGCAAAGCGATCTGCTATCTTGACAACGTACATTTCCCCTGGAAAAAAGAACAATGCGCTTGCACAAAATAGCAATGATGGGTTGCACAAGTTGCAAAAGCACAGTGCGCCGGGTGCATTGTCAGGTGCAAGTGTTTTCTATTCTAAAATAACACCACAGATACTCTGCTACCAGATCACCCTAGGGAGTGACAGGGAAGTGGTGGCCATCTACAGGAGATACACAGACCAAATGAAACAATGAAAAGTATTCCAACCAGACTTGAACTCGATGGAGGCCATTTAAAGCCACTTTGATGGAAACATATATGTTAATGCAGTTTTGCTGGCTGTACATGTTTTAGATATTCAGAACATTGTAATCTGTAAGGGTTTGGTGGATATACACTGTGGATGATAGATTTATATTATAACCTTGGAGACTTTTTACAATTTGTATGTGTGTTTCATAATCAATTCAACACACTTGAACAATACAAACAATTGTGATATTTCTTGATGCTGATCATTTTTAAAAAAAGGTTTCCTTATTGTTAAAAATATTCAAATATTTAAATCTCTGCTCACATAACAGCCACGGCTATCATTTCCTAGAATTGGGAACTGATGGGATATGATCAATATCAAAGCCATTGCGCGTTCTACTTATTGATCCAATTCTTTATCAATTGTTTAGATGGTTTTCTTTCAGTCACAGCATATTAGCCTATAATATAGCCTATTGTCAACCTATTGCAGCCTATTTAAATGAGGGAAATATGTAGAACCTTGTTATAGTATCTGTTTCAATTTTGTATTTTGAGAGATTCTTTGTCTGCGGCCTGAAAAAGATGCCGGCATTGATAAAAGAGACTGATAATGTCAGAAGAGTACAATTACCGGGAACTGATGTGTTTGATTTTGGAAATTCTGCTTGATTCCCATTCTCGACTCCCACCCCTACCACTTCCATCACATCCCCCACTCACAGTACTCGCATGTCCAAACTCCAATAAATTGATGGAGAAGTTTCCCAGAAAGTGCTTGTGACTGTGCTCTGAGAGCCCGTGGTTTGGCCCCAAGTTCATATTTGTCTCTCTAATGCCAATTATCTGCTTTTCCTCAGAGTGTTTCTGGAGTGCGAGCAAACCACGAGTAATTACAGTCCGCTTTAGATTCACAAATTACACTGTCTCCATCCAAGAGATCATCCTCTGTGGACGCCTAATTGCAAGTAGAATGAACAGCAGAAAATAAAAAAGGCATTTATTCTACAACTTTATTTGGGCATAAGAATTGTTCTCTTGTAAAATCACTCCAAATTGCCTGGGTTTAACTGTTTGGCATGGGGACATACAAATGAACTGATATGAGCCAGTCAATAATTATGCAGATCCTGTTTACAATCATAATCTTTTATTTTATTTTGTTCTAATTTTGTGTTGCATTCAGAAACATTTGAAAGAATGTCAGCTATTCACTGGAGATAATTGCGTGTCCCCCAATTTGCTTTCTGGTGGGGAAGTTTAATTGCAGCAGTTTTGCTCTGTGTGTGTGTGTGTGTGTGTGTGTGTGTGTGTGTGAGAGAGAGAGAGAGAGTTTGTATCTGTCTGTCTATATCTGTGATTGTGTGTGTGTGTGTGTGTGTGTGTGTGTGTGTATGTGTATGTGTGTGTAATTGTTTGTGGGGATGTGTGTTTGTGGGTGTGATTGTGTGTGACTTTGCGTGTGTTTTATTAGTGTATGTGCTCTCTGCTGTTCTCCACATCACTCTTCATCCTCCCTTGGGATAAAACACTACACACACACACACACACACACACACACACACACACACATACACACACACATGTTTGTGATTTGATAAGTACACAATGTAGGCACAAACATATGCAAATTATGCACACTTAACGCACATACACATACAAATATAAACACTGAATATAAACATATTGCCACACACACATTTAGGCAAAGAGTTCATAACACAACACACAGCCATACAAGCAGTCAAGGGCACACCAGAAAGAGAGGGAGAGAAAAAGAGACAGACAGAGAATAAGAGAGAGAGAGAAAGAGAGAGAGAGAGATGTGTTTGATGTTTAGAGGAAACTTTTTCAGACAAGGTCAACAAGTCAGCATCCCTTGCTGAGTGTCGCTGGTGTGGATCGCAGCCCTCTGAGCTTGGGCTCTGCTGCTTGTCCATGGTGCTGAATCAAAGCCCCAGCCAGCCTCCAGACAGCAATCTCTACACTCCAAATCCTGATCTCTGCCTTCGCTGTCACTTATTCCTCCTCCTGCAGCGACTTGTAGCCAATCAAGTGATTTTCTGCCATTAGAGCCCGGCCGTAATGAAAAGGACACACAGACGTGCTCTGGCATGTCACCAAGGCATGTTATTACCTATTACAGTCAGTTAGGTGGTTGGTTTGAGATGTTTTAGACAGCCAACCCTACACACACACACACACAGACACACACACACTCTCAGTGGTGTTGCATTTCAGGATAATTGCTCATCATCTGACAGAAATGTAGGTCTAATTTGATTTGGAAGCTGTGGACTGTCCCTCCAGAACTTGTTGTTTCCGGTCTGCACCCGCTAAGAGGATCGAGTCCAGCACTGGCCATTTAGACACCACACTCTCACTCTTTAACCACAAGCACACAGGACACACGTATCCATGCTGTACAGAGACATTAGATCGAACGTGGGTTTGGCAAATAGATACACACTAGATTGGATTCAGGTGTCTGGACTGCATCATTTTAAGAGCTTACAGATTTACTCTGCCAATAAAAGACAGAGTTGGCATATCACAAAGTTAGGTTCAGGTTCAGAAGAGTAGTTTTGGCAAGCCATGACCGTCCAAGTGGTGAAGTGAAGCTGACACCGACAAGTACTGTTTCATAAAGTGAATGTGACATGTGCGTCTTTGATGTGGGCCCTGCTGTTTGACTTTGTCAGCTTGAGCCATATTGCCAGCTGACTGTGTGTGTGTGTGTGTGTGTGTGTGAGTATGTGTGTGTGTGTGTGTGTGTGTACAGTATGTGTGAGTGTATGTGTGTGTGTTATCATTGTGTGTGTTATCATTTCAAAATTCGCTCCTAGTGTGAGCAGCAGAGGCTGCACTCAGAATTCAACAAGCATCTTGTTGCAACATTCCCAGATTTTTGTTCCACTTGCTGTCCCCTATCTCCTGTCCAGCAGGCAGCTCAGGCATGCCATATAAATGACTGCAGAACCCAGCTAGGGGCATCAGTAGAGCCAGCGAGCAAGCTGCACCTCACAGACAACCAGCTTACATAAGTAGTATTATTATTCATTTGATTACTGTTGTAATATACAATATCCAATGATTTCTTTGGCAATGCAAAAACTGTTTTGTCATGCCAATAAAGCACCGCTTGAATTTGAATTTGATAGAAGGAGAGAGAGAGAGAGAAAGAGAGAGGGAGAGAGAGAAGGATAAACTGTGAATATATATTGAAAGAGAGAGAGAGAGAGAGAGAGAGAGAGAGATAAAGAAAAGGCAAGTCTCCCAGTCCTAAGTGCTCTTGTGTATGGATCAGAAGGCTGCTGAGCGGTAGGGCGCTGGGCTTCCTCTGGAGCGTTTGGGGGCTCCTGATCTGGTATTTTCTCCCTGGATTAAAGGCTGTGCGGGTGATCAGTCGGGACAGTATTCACTGCTGCTGCGCTTTGTGCCGGGCTTTGTGGGGAGGACAGGCAAGCAACGTGTGATAAGCTGCCCCCCCTACACACACACACACACACGCACACACACACACACACACACATGCCAGGCTCCCCCTCTCTCTCCACCAGTAACTCTGGTCTTGGCTCTGCTCCTTCTGGTCTTTTTGTCTGAGGGACACCAGGAGAGACAGATTTCTCTCTATCCCTCTCCCCTCTGTTCTTCTTCCACTCCGTCTCTGTCCAACTCACTTGTTCTCTCGCTCGCTCGCCTGTGCGTCCTCCCCCACTGCATGGGTTTGGCTAACGGAGGCACACAACTCAGTCCTGCAGGCCCTCTCTAAGCCGTGAGCTCATTCCTAGCCCGCACTCAGCCACTTGCTCATAATAAGCTGGGGAATTGGAGATTGAATTGCTTCAGGCTTCCTGTCCGGTTCATGTTCTCAGTTTTTTTATTTATTTATTTATTTGTTTGTCAAATGGATTAAGGGTGGGTCGGTTGGGGGGAAGGGCGGGGGTCTTGTATTGTTTTGAGAATTATATTGGTCTAATTTTTTAGTTTTTCCATTAAAAACATGAGTTTCAAAACACCACTTTATCACTTTTTTCTGAGTTGTACTTACTGATTTTGCACGCCAAGCTTTGTGTGCTTTGTAGTCTTTGCGCAGAGTCCTGGAGGATTCTCCATATCAGCATACCTAATTCCATAGCCGACATAAGGAGAGGTAATACCCAGCCCAGGTTAAATGAAGCTGCTGTAGTGTTCTTATTCTTTGAAGAAATGTACAGATTGGGTGCACTTGCATAACTAGTCTTCTCATGCCTCTTCACTCCCGTTCTTTTCGGATGCAGTGCGCCCCTTCATTAAGCCATTTCAAGTCACGCACAAGAGCTGGTCAAGAGCTTTCACCGTGGTCGTCAATGACTTGAGCACTACAGGTGTTAAGTGTAGCATTCTGTGTACGATTAGCGCTACAGACTGCGGCGTATAATACACCAGCCAGAATGGATTAGGTGGAGGCAGGGGAGGAGGACGAGGAGGAGAAGGGGGGTGGTGGTGGGGGTGGGGGTGTAGCTGTGTGTGGAGAAAGCAGCCGAGAGCTGCGGGCAGTGAGGGGTTAAAGAGCTGGAAGCGAGGGCTGGAGAAGAGGCCATGTAAATGATGAATGAGCTGTGAGTCAGGGAGCTGAGGATGAGGAGGTAGGCGGACACTCGCCGTCTGACGAGCTCCTCCATAATGCAGGAAAGGGACGCAGTGCCCAAGATGTAGGTGGTCTTGCGCTCTCTCTTTATTTCTCTCTCCTTCTCTTTTTCATTTCCTCTCTCTCTCTCTCTCTCTCTCTCTCTCTCTCTCACTCCCCCCTCGCTTTTTTCTGCTTCTCCTGCTCAGCAGTGAGGAAGATTCATTTTTAATGTGGTGGGATGCTTGTGGAGAGCTCTCGCAGAAAATGAGGAAGGAAGGAGGGGGGGTGTGGGGTGGGGTGGGGTGGGAGAGTCTGAGAGGAGAGGGGGAGGTAGGTGAAAAAGAAAGTATGTTCAAATGGAGAGAAAAGAACCAAAAGAAAAAAACCCACATCTGAGGTGAAGGAATCCTTTTTGAATACATCTCCCAGCAGGTGCTTAAACGAAGCAGCGAGATGAGAGAGAGCGATAGACTGGGTTTTTGTCTCTCATTTGCATATGCTAACATTTAAATAAATTTGCATTGAATCACACCATTGGTTCATCAAGGCTCGGCTCGCATCATTAATTACTCGCAATATGGCGCCTATTTGGAGTCAGTGCCGAGCCAGACAGCATTACCATAAGAGGTCCAAGATTACGCCAGAGACAGACCGGAGACGCAACGATCCGTACATCAATACAGCGCCTTCATTCTGGATGTCCATTGTTTGCATTTCATTTGCTTGAGATGAATAATTGTTGTGGTTTTTGCATGTCCTCTGTGCAAAGGGTAGACGTCGCCACCTTCATCGGGGGCGGGATGTGTGCTGTTCCCTCAGACAGCCATGAAAAAAAAAAACATTATTTTGCGCCTCAGCCCCAAACACCTCCAGGAGGCCCCGCCGATTTAATTAGGCTCCCAATTAGTCGGAATCTGCATATTAATCAGAACGGATTTTGACACCGAACAGATTTTTCATTGATGAGCGCAATGATTATAATATTAATGATCATAACAACGTTGCGGTGAGCCGTCGCAGCTGTGGGGAGCCACCGGCATAATGGCCATAACAACGGGGGGCCTTTTCGGCCCCACTCCTGCTGATGTTACCAGGGCGGAGGCGTCTAGATGGGACAGCGGGCGGAGTAGGGGTATGGATTGGGTGGGTTGTATGGGAAGGCACAGACCTGGTGTCTCCACTCCCCAAAGGACGTTCATGAATAAGCCAAGGTGTTCTCCCCCAGTGTCATTTCAGTCCAGGTGTAGGATGCACCCGGAGCGCTGCCGGGAGGTGTAACATGAGCTGGCCCGGGGAAACCCAATTCCCCCCTTGGCCGCGTGTGCTGAGTGGGGTCAGAGTCCACAGCGTTTGAATGGCAAGTGCTGCACTGCAGCTGGTGTCTGGATGACGAGAGTAAGGGCCCAGTGTGTGGAGGCAGAGTGGAATAGGCAGGGGGAGGTGTGTGTAGTTGAGTGTTTTGTTTGAGTGTGTTTGAGTTTCAGAACAGGGTGTGTGTGTGGGTGTGTGCGTGTGTGTGTGTGTGTGTGTCTGTATGTGTGTGTGTTTGTGTGTGTGTGTGTGTGTGTTTGTGTGTGTGTGAGTGTGTGCGTTTGTGTGTGTGTGTGTGTTTGTGTGTGTGTCTGTCTGTGTGTGTGTATGTGTGTTTGTGTGTGTGTGTGCGATGGCAGCCACGTCCCTTCTCCCATTCTGAAAGTGCTCTGCTCAGCATGTTCCTAACCCACCCAGCCCTTTCTGCTCCTCCAGGGAATCTGCTGACCATGCTGTTCACACACCTGACACAACTCTCCTGTGGAGAGCAAGATATGATCCCACATGTCACCCTCTGCGGTGTCTGCGTGCCTCAGTGTCAAAGGTCATGTACATGTGGCGGTGATGAGGCTTATTCATATTCAAATGTATAAGGGATGGACAAAGGATTTTGCTTGTGTGTGTGCGTATGTATGTATGTATGTGTGTGGGTGTATGGGTCTGTCCATTTAATGTGTGTTTGTGTGTGCGTGTATGGTTTACCTCTGAGGTGAAGCTTGGGTAAATGTCACCCCTGCTGAAGCGCCATTAAGAGCAGTAGCTGCACCTCTCTCGAGTTGTTTTGAAGCCTGTCTGATGTGTCTATCAGCGGGAGAGACGCATCTCATGATGGCGGCACTTGAAGGCTCTGAACCTCGCTCTTGATTGATGAGGGACTCTCCTCCCCCGGAGAAAACCCTGGTACCCTGGCAGAGCCGGTGGCCGCACCAGCAACCTTTGTTCCCCTGTCCTGGTGGCACCCTGTGTCAGCCACACTGTTGTGTCTGAACGAGTCGTTTTTTTTTTAATCTCCCAGGTCCTTCTGGGGTGTCACAGCCCTACTCCCTTTTACTCCCACTCTGACAGAGAAGTTTGTTTGAAATCAATTAGTGGCTAAAAGGCACTAAATGAAAGTCACAGGGATATGAATCACGACAACAATGTCAAACGAACAATAACTAGCCCCAAACGTAACATGTGGATTCAGACGCTCCATCTATACTGTATACTACACAGTATACCTATACAGTGTACTGATAGACTTCTGTATTGGTGAATATATAGAGGTTGGCGAGAGGAACACAACTGCAGTGTGCGGAAATTCGAGTACCTCATGATCAGCACACAACTCAATAAGAGAAGTTTTGTGTCCCATTGCAGCCCCTGTTTCTACCTAATCTGGAATCAAAGTCATCTGTCTTTCTATCACAGATAGCATTGCTAGCCATTCCAGTCGATACTCCATTTCAGCACCCAGTGTGTGGAGGAAATAAGTTGTCTCCTCCTTTTCCTTTTTTTTTTGGTGTGTGTGTGTAAGGGATGAGGGCCGTGTTAAAACTTTGTCCACCTGTCCACCTGTATGGAGAAAGCCGATCCCTCTCTTGGGTCAGATGGGGGGAGGGGTGGGAGGTGCTCATGTGGTCTTTAACTGTAACAGTGAGCTGTAGAGTTCAGTTAAGATAGACTTTATGTGTGTGTGTGTGTGTGTGTGTGTGTGTGTGTGTGTGTGTGTATGCACACATGGGTGTCCTTGTAGCACACTCATGTGGGGTTGCACGTGGCTAGGGTGTGGTCCAGACTGTTTTTTAACTGACAGCACAAACACACAACTCATACACACACACACACACAAACAAAAACAACTCGTAACATGATCTTTATGACATGAGTCAATCACACCGAAGGTGAGGAGATGTCCAAGATGTTTTACACGAGTAGAGGAAAAGAACTCTCTTAGATTAGTTTTTTCTTAACCAGGAGTATAGGCTTTCCTTGTGAATTGATAGCCATGTTAATACACCCTGTGAACCCAGAGTGTGTGTGTGTGTGTGTGTGTGTGTGTGTGTGTGTGTGTGTGTGTG
>JAGFZM010001211.1:640664-653301 GCA_017657215.1 Limnothrissa miodon
CAGAGGTGGGTAGAGTATTGTGAATGTTGGGAGGGATGGTAATGACAGTGGTGTATGTGTGTGTATGTGTGTGTGTGTGTGTGTGTGTGTGTGTGAGAGAGAGAGAGAGAGAGAGAGAGAGAGAAGAGGGGGCAGCAGAGGTGGGTAGAGTATTGTGAATGTTGGGAGGGATGGTAATGACAGTGGTGTGTGTGGGGGTCAGGGCACACAATGTCTTTGAGTAGTCTGGTCTTTAGTTTGATAGATAGGGGGAGCTAGAGAGCAATGGTACTGCAGAGAAAAGACACATACATGGAGTAGAATGGTGTCTAAAGCGCTGCAGGTCAGGTGTGCATGTGTGTGTGTATGCGCAATGTGTTTGGATGTGTTTGTGAGGACCAAGGAGTGAATGTGTGCAAACACGTCAGTATATTATGTATTTAACGTTTAAATGGCCTAAAGATAGAAACTTCTCCTGCTCCTATCAGTTCTGGCATTGTGACATCTTGATTCCATTGGTTTGAACAGTCCATCATTTGGAGAAAGTTTCCCTTTTTCTTTTGAGCCATTCCTCATCTTGAAGAGTCGTTTTGAGCCATTCCTCATCTTGAAGAGTCGTTTTGAGCCATTCCTCATCTTCATGAGTCGTTTTGAGCCATTCCTCATCTTGAAGAGTTGTTGTCTGGATTTCTTCAGAACATGTGGGACGTCAACAGTCCATGTTAAGTCTTTAATAAGGTTAACACCAGGGTGTTTACAACTTCTCGGACAGGGACACTTCCCACAGGTTGCACGCTGATCTCTAGGAGCTATTATAATCCACCACCATTTGCTTGGTTGTACTGACATTCAGTGTCAAGCTGTTAGACTGACTCCACTGTGCCAGCCCCTTCAACCTGATCCAAGTAGGTCTGTTTGCTGTTGTCACTAATGAGACCCATGGGCACTGTTTCCTCTGCAAACTTGATGCTGGAGGTGTGACTGTTGTAACCTCTGCGCTCATGTGTGTGTAGATGTTGTACAACATGAGGACTGCAGTTGCAAGTATAATCGATATTACTGGCTACACACTGATGCACGCCGGCCATGATGTAAATGCAAACAGTGTGTCAAATTGCTCTCTCTATGCTTTGAAATAAGTGCCGCCATTCGTGTGGGCACGCTCAAGAAAAAAGGAGCGCTCCGCATTCCAGATGCATTCTGGGTGTGTCTCTTGATTGTTTTAAGCTGGCAGGGGCTGACAGCTTCTCTCCCCAGCTCTGATTATTACGTGTGCACCCAAGGCCTAAGCCCCTCAAAAAATCCCGCCCGCCTCGCGCATCTGACTCAGGCTCTTTCACCCGCATACGTGGGGACAGATGGCAGACGTCTTCTTTTGAAGTTCCCAGAACTTTTAGCTAAGCGGGATTCCGGGCCCCGTGTCCTCTGCGTTCCTACGAGCCACGGTTAGTCAGGGTTTTTCCTGCGTCTTCTCCAAGGGTTATGAAAATAGCAAGGCGCCTCTGTAAACAGCCCACCTGGGGTGGCTTTGTGAGGAGGCGAGCAGCACCTGGAGTGAACCGCTTCGGGTTCAGCCTCCCATTGGCAGGGGTGCAGAGGAGGAGATAGGTCGCAGGTACACACAACAGCACAGTGGAGAGAAGGAGAGGAGGAGAGGAGGAGAGCAAATGAGTCGTTGAAAGAGGATTGGAGGGGAGGTAGCGGTGTAATGTGCTATGAAATGCACCGAGAATCTGCTCTATCAGCTGCAGTGACATGCAGTGCAAGGTTGTAAGCTTCAGTTACATTTTGTGTGTGTGTGTGTGTGTGTGTATGTGTGTGAGAGAGAGAGAGAGAGAGACAGAGTGAGAGAACGTGTGTGAACTGAACGTGTGAGTTCACTGATCTGAGACTGATAATGGTGCTGTTTCTTTTGTACATTCACTTTCACACACACATACACAAACACACATATGCTCTCACACATACACACACCACCGTAATGGCAGCCCTTCAAATGACCCGACCACACCAGCTCTCACTCGGTAATCACCGAATGATCCAGAAGGCTGGAATATGTGCTTTCTCTCTCTCTTTCTCTCTCTCTCTCTCTCTCTCTCTCTCTCTCTATATATATATATATATATATATATATATATATATTATATTCACACACATGCACATGCACCATCTCTGTCTCTCTCTCTCTTTCTTATTCACACCCAAGCACATACACCATCTCACTCTCTCTTATCCGTGTCATTGTGATTCATCCCTTGTCTCTGGGTGAACATGTGTTCACATCTTTTTTATCAGTCCTCTGCCACTGATTTCGTGTTCTCTGGGGTCAGGCTATCACCTGGGGCACAGGAAGAAGACTTGGCGGAGGATCGGGCGTAGACCTCTGGCCGCGGCAAGGGGAAACGGAAGCAGGGTGGCGGGTATTTATAGGCACTGTTCATTTAGTTAACACAACAGATTCATTCCCATTTGGAATTATGGATATCAAGGAAGTGTTCTCAGGAGGCAAATGAGCTTTTGTAAAAAGTGTAAAGCAAGCACACACATCAGATGCGGCAATGCTCCATTCGCCTGAGATGCCTTCTTGCACCTAAAGATGAAGGGGGAACACAGGGCGGTGATCACGTGATCTTTGCACTGGTGAATGCTGGGAGGAAAGGAAGAGCTTTCAGCAGAAACGCTCCACAGGCGTCTTCCAACGTGGATCCTAATGAACAGAAATCTAGTTGCCATTGCCAACTCCAGCCCCAGCCATAGCCCAGTTCTCCTCTCTCCTCTCCTCTCACCTTTACTCTTAAAGGCCCACTAAGCAACATTTTTCAGTTAATTAATCTATTTCATACTGTTTACGATGCCAACATGAGTCATTACACGGCGTACGAACGGTGTAGAATGCACACATGTGGCCTACAACGGTAGATACAGCATTTGCAATGTTCAACAGCAGCGGTCCACCTCCAATAGAATGCAGTGCAATACAATGCAATACAGCAGTCTTTAGAGGGAGCTCGTGAGAGAAAAAAACAGAACGTTGCTTAGCCCTGCTTTAACTCTCATCTCTCCTCTCTCTTCTCATCTCCTCTCTCCACTCTCTTCTCCTCTCTCCTCTCTCTTCTCCTCTCTCTTCTCCTCTCCTCTCTCTCTTTATTTGTGCTCACATAGAGAGATTTTTTCTTTTGCAATCATGACAGCTTTTCGTCAGTGTGGAGTCAGCTACCACTCCCCCCCCCCCCCCCCCCCCCCCACTCACACACACACAATCTCTAAAAAAGGGGCACAACACCAACACCACACCTACACACCAGACCACAGCCCCTCCACACAAACTCTACGCATGAAAGGAATAAACAAAGAGATGTGCCAGGCAGTGAGTGAGTGAGTGAGAGAGAGAGAGAGAGGGAGAGATGAAGCCACTGCTGCTACTGCTGCTACTGCTGCTGTTACTGTGAGGGAAAATATAAAAGCAGCAGATGCATTATTGAAAGCTTTTTTATCTCCTGGCCAGGGCATTTGCATTCTCTCTTCACCACACACATACACACACACACACACACACATACACACACACACTCTTACACACACACACATACACACACACACACTTACACACACTTACACACCGTACACACACCCTCTGCTGTGTTTGCTTTTTTCCTCTCTCGCTCCATATCTCTTCTCAGTTCTGCCTCTCTCATAGTCACACTCCTCTTCCGGACTGGTTTTCTCACTCATTCCATCCATCCCACCTCTCCTCACTCCCGCCCGCCCCCCACCTCTGACTTCTCTCTCGCATCCACATTTGCCTCTCTTTACTGAGCTCTACCCATCCTATTCCCACCCATCACTCCATGCCTTGCTCTTGCTGTCTATTTTCCTCTCCTTCTCCTCTCTGTGTCTCTATCTCTCTCTCTGTTTCTCTGTTGTCTTTTCTTTTTGACTTCCCTTCTCTATCCTTCACCTCCTCACCACTCCCCCTCATCCTAACTCCATCCAGCCAGGAGCCAGTGAGGCGTGTCATATCGCTCAGGCTCACCGCCGTCTCGCCTGGGACGGGCCGTTCCAGCCCCGCGAATCCGAGTCAACATCGCGCACGGCTACACCTGAAACCCACGGGGCGCCGCGGCCCACAAACTGACCTGCTATTACTTATTTATCTCCTGGGGACACGCTCACCGCTAGGCCCACTTCCCTGCAGCATATAGCTCTGAGCTGCTTCACTCTCTCTCTCTCTCTCTCTCTCTCTCTCTCTCTCTCTCTCTCCTCCTCTTCAGCCCACCACTGTCTGTCTCTAACTACCATTTTTGTTCTTTCCCTCCCGGCTCTGTGTCAGGCAGTCGATATTCTGGCAGCAGACGCGGTGCAAGATGCGCCGATGTGACACTGTTATTTTTGGGCCATGCCATGCACCGGCAGAACCTATCTGAACTTGCATATGCCAAGCTGGTATTTATAAAAATAGAAACTGTTTCATTTGTGGTGTCAGGGAGTTTTTTTTCTTCAATTGTCTCTTTCTCTCTCTCTCTCTCTCTCTCTCTCTCTCTCCCTCTCTCTCTCACTTCAAGCTGTGGCAGGAATGCTGGTGCTTAGACTGTTTCCGACTGCATTTAGGCAGCTAGTCAGTCAGTCACCCTAACTGTCTTCTCCTAGTCCTGTTGACAAAAGGAGCATTCACAGCAGTGTGATAAGGCTGGTGGTATGCATGAGCTTATGTCACAAGAATGATGTGTGTGTGTTTGTTGAATTACCAAGCATTGGCTGCAAAATGACTAAGCAGAGTGTCAGCAACAGGTCATTGTGTCTCCACCTTTGACCATGAATCAAAATCTATGGATGCTTTGATCTTCCATGTATCTCGAATTGGTTATAGGCTATGTGCAGCCAGGCTTAATCTTGCAGAACAGAGCTCTCAAGGGTTTTGTGGCCTTCCAGACGTTCACTTGTGTGCTTCTGTGTTAGGTGTAGTGTTTGTGTGTTTGTTGGAGTGTTATTCACCTTGTGCCAGTGCGAGACTGAATGGACGGCGTGTTAAGCATCAGCTCTGCCGTGAGAGAAGTGACTAAATGAAGTGGGTTACATGGGATGCGAATTGAAAAGAGCCACTGAAATACAAGGACATTGCCAACACCTGTTTTTCAGACTTGTATGTTTGCTAGTTTTGTTGTGTCTTCGCTGAGGACCTCAGTGACTGACACACACACGTACACACACACACACACACACACACACAAACACCATGGAGTGAGCCATTGTAAGTCCCCTGGAAAAGAGAAGAATGGTTTGTTCAACAGTGCCCCCTACAGGTGAAACCAGCGCCAGAGTGGCAGAATTATTCATCAGTGCATTATAGTAACCGCAATCCAAATGTGTGCTGCATACAGAGCCCTGCTTTTCCTGCTGGCTCTGTAGCTCTAGCAGTAGAGTAGTGTGGACCATGTCTATGCTTGGCATTGTTGTGATTTTTACTCACAAAGTCCTTAACTTGAGAACATGATAAGATCCTGGCAGTGTCGCTGACTTCCATGCCTAAATATGATCACTTGTTTAACACGCAAGGGTTGTTCATACCCACTTATTGCCGCTGCCATTGTCCTTCAAGCTCAGCCTTAGCTGAGATCCTGCTCCTTTAAATGGCAGCCTAAGAAAGAGCTACATGTTATGGATTTCATCAGCATGGTGGTCTTCCAGATAGACAGTTGCAGTGGAGGTTTGCTCTTCGAAGGCCTCATGGAGGCTTTTGGGTGTGGCCGCACCCTTAATATTTCATCAGCATGGCCTCTGTGTAATTTGATAAGTCCATTTGTGCACAGAGAATTCTGAGAGATAGTTGAGCTCAACATCTCTGGAAGGCTGTGATTTGATGAGGCTCATTATCATTAAGGGATGGATGCTGACGATGAGTGTGTGTGTTGTGTTGTAGTGTGTGTGTGTGTGTGTGTGTGTGTGTGTGTGTGTGTGTGTCCCACTCCCAGAGATTGTGTCTTTCCGCTGGACTAATGGATCCTCTACAGGCGTAACTCAGGGGAGTGCCCACACCCAGATCCCCCGGACTTCCTCTCTCTTCCCTCCATCTGCCCCTTGCTACCGCTGTGCAAGTGCTGGGGGATGGAGGATGGAGGATGGATGGGACCCCACCAGCCACAAGCTGCCTCTGTTATCTTATCTGGGTTCCAGCCTAGCAACGGAGCCTTGGATGGGGACATCCTCAGCATCACTGTGTAGTCTACACATTGATGTCATTGTGGACTCTATGTGTTGCCCTGTAGTGAATGGTCACAGTCATTGCAGAGGTCTGCCTGTGTATGAATGTATGATGTATTAGAAATGGACGAGTGTGAGTTTATACTAAGTACATATGCGACATATTGATTTATAGCTTCAGAAGAACACGTAGAATGTGTTTCCACAGAGAATGAAGGAATTAAGAGGAAAATAAGCTAGAAAATGAGAAAGAGGGTGGATTAAGAGACCACACACACACACACACACACACATTCATACACACGGCGCCTTTTAGCCTGAGCTCTTTACGGTGATGAATGAGTGTGCTCAGTGCATTATTTTTAGACGGGTTCGGCCCATGAATAATGCAGAGGGTTTCCATGTGGAAAGAAATGAGCGTTCTGTTTGGGTCTCGACTTCTGGATCTTTCTCTCTCTCTCTCTCTCCCCCCATCCCACCCCAAACCCCACCCAGCCCTGCTCCTGCGAGGCAGAGAGGAAGGGGACGGGATCCTCCTACGCGGAGCGCTTGCCTGGTACCCTGCCGCCGTAAGGAGACCTCTCTCCTAGGCTATGTTCACCTCTGCGAGGTCCACTGGCCAGCCATCATCAATTATTGAGGCTGACAAATTCGGCCCTCTCACCTCGGTCCATAATTAATCAGTGGCCATTCCGCCTAAATGCCCAGAGGCTCCTCAATCTCAGGTGACCCTGAGAATGCCGCCGCAGTGTCAAAGTGTCGGTGTGCAAAGAGTGTGTGTGTGTATGTGTGTGTATAACTGTGTGTGTGTGTGTGTGTGCGTTTTACACCCTGGTGTTGGGAATCATGGGGGTTGTGTGTGTGTGTGTGTGTGTGTGTGGGGGTGTGGGGGGGGGGGGGGGGGGGGGGGGTAGTTGTGCCAGGGTGTGTGTGGGGGGAGCGGAGCTGGAAATTCCAGCCCAGATTCCCATGATTGAAATGACCTTTTAAGGTCCGCTTTAAGGGCTGCTTAAATGGCAGTCTGATCATTATACAAAGAACAAGTGGGTTTATGCTGACAAAGTGCTATTGTTGCACTTAGGTAAACAAGGACAGATAGAGCACTAGGAGTGGAAAACAAGAATAGACATGGAGAAAAACAGAGAAAGAAAGACAGTGAGGGGGAGAGAGGGGGAGAGAAGGAATAAAGTAGACATGTTTCCGTTATTAACTTGCATGACTAGAATTATTTATTCTCTTATTCTCCAAATGTGGATTATGGGCTATCTTAACTTTTACTTCATTTTATTACTTTATTTTTTTTTTTATTAAGTTGATCAGTTCTTATTACGTTATTTTTTTACTTACACCATTTTATTATTTTATTACTTTATTATCTTGATTATCTTTATTTATCAATTCACTGCTTTTTGCCTTTATCTTTGTAAATCTCATTGAACTATATAAATAAATTTGCCTTGCCTGTTTTGTCAACATAACAATACCTGCCTCATATTCACTTGACTAGACCTTGCACAGTGCAAAGGATTCGCTGGACTACATGTCTCATTGGACCACTGTATTGGGCTATTGCTATCGCAACCTGTAGAGAACAGCCTTTGGCTACCTCAGTAGGGCACACAGACAGACAAGTCTCCAAGGTCCTCAGATGGCCCCTGGAATGGACTGAAGAAGCTGATTCAGGCCTGACATACGTATGCATCAGGCCCCCCCTGTCAGTCCCCCTGTAGGCAGGAAGCTCTCCACATGAATGCCAGAACATTAGTCAGGTGATCAGGTGCAGGTGCATTTAAATTAGTCTAGTGCCAGACACTCTACACAGTTGGTAGGTGAGTGGACAGTGTTTGCTTTCTCAGTGTTCCTGGGGGAACCTTTAACTTTTAAGTACAGTTTCAGTTTAGTGTGTCTGTGAGTACAGTGTGTGTGTGTATGCGTACAGCAGAGTGTGTGTGCACAGCCCAATGTGTGTGTACAGCCCAGTCTGCCTGATGGGATCTTGAGCGCTGGTTGTCTGTGGCAGAGCTGCATGTAAACCAGAGCGAGGGGAGTTTGGCTTCCCCTCCTTCCTTCATTAATCTTCAAGAGGCCCTTTTAGCTCCGTTTTATTTTTCTGATCTTAGACAGTTTGATGGTTCTTTTGTATCTGCACACAGAGATCAATGGGGAGCTTTCTCCCCTAAAGATCTTGCTGACAAAAAGAGTTTTGTTGCCTTTCTTCACGCTTTCTTTTTGAATACTCTTTGCCATTCTTATTTCCCTCCTCTCTCTCTCTTTCTCTCTCTCTCTCTCTCTCTCTCTCTCTCTCTCTCTCTCTCTCTCTGTCTGTCTTTCTCCCTCTGTGTCATTTTATCTTCACAGCCCTTCATGTCCCCACGCTACCCCGGTGGTCCGAGGCCTCCACTCAGAATACCTAATCAGGTACCCACCTACTCTGGGTGCCACACCTTTCTGCTGTGTAGTGTTGTGTTGTGTTGTGTAATGTTGTGTTGTGGTGTCACATAGCTGATGTTTGTTTGACACACTCTGTTCTCCCCACTGCTGTCTCGTGCATGCTTAGGCATTAGGGGGAGTCCCCGGTAACCAGGCCTTACTGTCCGGCGGGATGGATCCGACACGGCAACAAGGTCTGCATTTTGGCACGATCTGCAGTCTCAGATTGCACTGGTGTTGTTGTCATGAGTAGCGTGTGATGCACCCTGTTTCTGTGTGTGGTGATTAGGCCATCCAAACATGGGCGGAGGAATGCAGCGAATGACGCCACCAAGAGGAATGGTTCCACTTGGGCCACAGGTACGACACTGGCCGGGGGCGGATTTCCCAAAAGCCATAGTTGCTAACAATTTAGCAACGTAGTTGCTTAGTAATGGGAAATTGCATTGCAACCATCCAAGCTGCTAACTTGGTTAGCCTCTATGGTTTTGGGAAACGCCCCCAAGATCTGAATAGAGCCTTTGTTATATGATTTCATACATTGTTTGGATTCAGTGCTACTGTATGCCAGCAGGCGTGAGTGATTTGATTGCAGTCTCAATGCCAAAGATCCCTCACTAACCTGACGAAAATATGCCGGACTGACTCAAAGTAGCTCTAGTTATTGCTCTCTCTCTCTCTCTCTCTCTCTCTCTCTCTCTGCAGGGTTATGGTGGAGGGATGAGGCCTCCACTGAATGCCCTAGGTGGTCCAGGGATGCCTGGGATGAACATGTAAGCTTTCAGCAGCTCCTCTCCTCTCACCTCTCTCAGCATGTTTACGTCTTCTGTCAACATTATGTCAACACCATGACTCTGCACATCCAGTATCTGCCATGACATGGTTTACATGAGTGATGTGAATACATTGTGGCTCCTTGTGCTCTGTGTGTTTATAAAGGGGACCCGGAGGAAGACCATGGCCCAATCCACCCAACTCTAACTCGGTGAGGCCGTGCATACACCCTCTGCGCCTCGTTACTGTCTTTTTCACTTTTTAGCTCCGTCTCAAGAAAAGCACTCTTTACCATTCTGCTCTATGTGCTCGCTACAAAACAAAGCAAAAACACAACTTCCTCGCATCTTTTTGCTGACAATTTATTTCCTGGGTTGTTTCTCTTACACTTTCTCTCTCTTCTTCTCTCTCTCTCCCCCCTCCCTCTCTCCGCATTGCTGGCATTTAGATCCCCTACTCCTCGGCATCTCCGGGGAGCTATGTGGTAGGTAACACATCCATCTTTATTCCGACACACATGGGGAGAGAAAGTGCTGAGGAGGCCGTGAGCACGGGGCTTCTGGCTCCTGGCGCCAAGCCCCCTGCCCTGTTCACCTTGGTCCCCCCACACTGTAATTGCTTTCTGCCCACTGCTCCACCTGGAGCCACAGCACAGTCCCCACAGCAGTTTTTTCGAACGCATTAACTATTTGGTTGTCACGATCCAAACTCACTGCATAGTTTAACGTGTTTACTAATGCGTTTATGCATACTTAACACACTCTATGTGTTTGCCTGCACTGATCAGGCTTCTCATGTAGTGTACGTACTTGTCTGTTAGTTAGTTAGTTAGTTAGTTTGTTAGTTAGTTTGTTAGTTAGCCAACCCTCCCACCCACCACCCCACTGTTGTGTTTTGCACTACAATGTGCAAATAGTGCTGATGCACAATAAACTGCAATTCACAAGTTCAGCTGTTACTGTAAAGCAGCTCCTGCATATCCTGGTCCCTTTCAACAGCTTCTCTATTAGGGCCGAGGGGCGCTGCTGCGTCGGCCGCCGCTGTTTACGGAAAGCCGCTCGGTCGCAGCGGGGCTCGGGAAGCCTGGGCCGAGTCAGCAGAGAGAGGGAGAGGGAGGAGAGGGAGGCCTAATTAGATTTGGGGAGGCATGGATGGGTGGGGGCGGGGGTGGGGGGGTGATGGAGAGGGAGTGGGTTGTTGTTCTGTGTGGGGGAGGAAGATATGCAGACTGCTGACCACAGCCACAGACTCGAGCGTGGAGGATCAGTGCACACAAACACTGCTACGGTGCTCCTCATATAAAGAGCCAGCGCTCGGCTGGGGAAACATGAGGTAGTGGGTCTAATCCTCCCCGATGGTCTCCGATGAGGACAGGGTTATGATCCATGCAAGGGAGGGTTTTGTTTGGGAATAGCCTCTACGTGATTGTCCAGAGGAGCTCTACAATTAAAGAAGAGGTTGTTTGTTTTATTAGTTTATCACTCAGTATTCACAGTTCGTTCACACAAGATTAATCCGTGCAATTTCTTTCAGGTTTCCAATTATTATAATTATGTACTGAAATGTACATAAAGTTTTGCTAAAGTGAAATATTTTTCATTGTAGTGCCTTCCAGTTAATGTGAAGCCTGACATTGATGCTGTGGGTGCCATCTAATAGTTTGTGCTGCATAATCAGGGTGTTTTGTTGGCATTTACGATCGCCTTATAATGTCTCATGCTGGTCTGGTAGAGATGCAGACAGTGTGTTCGGGGCCCTGCCGAGAGACGTCTGAAAACACAGCCATGCCCACATCTGTTGTCATCCCACTTGTCTTATTTGTTTCTTTGTTTACTTCTTTGTCTTTGTCAGGGTCCCCCGGGAGGCGGAGGCCCCCCAGGAACACCCATCATGCCGAGCCCAGCAGGTAGAGCTTTAAAGTCCACCGCGCTGCTTATGGGCCAATTAGGAGTCGGAGAAAAGTCGCTGGTTAAGGATTAAATGCGCCTTATCACCATATTTCATCTTGTAATTGTAACTTAACATCAGACCTCTGCCTGGCTCTTTGAACAAGCGCACACTTATTTTTCAGACTCCACCAACTCGGGCGAGAACATGTACACCATGATAAATGCAGTTCCACCAGGAGGAAGTCGGCAAAATGTAAGCATCGTGCGACGGGTTATTTTCATGATGAATCGCGCGGGGGGAAAAAGGCCATAAATTACAAAACAAATAAATTAAGAGCAGCAGACAGCTCGGCGGGTATACATTACTCTGGCCCCTCCACCCCGGGCCCCCATCTCTCCTTTAAATCTCGCTAATGCAGCTCTTGGCAAAGGCGGAGTGGCCGTTGCCCGCAGCCGGATTAATCCTTGAGTGCTGGGCCCAGGCTCACTGTCCTGACCCCTGTGCACCGTGATTTAGCACCCAGCTCTGGACTCACACTGGGTGCTCTGTTCTGGGACTGTGATCTCACTGACCCTTACAGGACTCTTTTCGTCCACGCTTCAGTCTTCCTCTTCTTCCTCCCTCCCTCTCTCTTTCTTTCCTTCTTTCTCTCTCTCTGTCTCTTTCCTCCCGAGTTCCTGCTCACGCTCGCTGCTGTTGTCCCTGTGCCTGCCCAGGCAGCTGGGGCCTGATTGAAGAGGTCTGTGAGGGAGAAGGCAGTCACAGTCCTAGAGCAATGCACACACTGTCATTCACTTAGCGGGGACATTAGGTTGAACTGACATTCACTCTGGGCCTAAGCAGGCCATTCATTTGAATTTGTCATGCTGACGCTACCTGGGATGACTGAAAGATAGCAGAAAAGGAGCCTATATGTCGGTACTGATTAATGCAATAAATTATACAGGAAATTGGAGATGTCTGTGTCAAAATGTCTCTTATTAAATGTGGACAAAGGATAATGACCAACTAATTAATTCCAAACAAGCTAAGAAAAACATTCGATGCAAAACTAGGGTGGTAGGCAAACGGGTCTGATCGTGGCCTTGTTTGTATAAAAGTGTCTTTTGTGCTGCCTTGTATGTGGAGCTGTGTGTGTGTGTGTGTGTGTGTGTGTGTGTGTGTGTGTGTGTGTGTCTGTGTATTGCCTGTTCTTATCTGCACGTGTGCATGTGCGTTTGGACCTTAGTTCCCCATGGGTCCAGGAGGAGATGGCCCAATGGCAGCGATGGCTGGCATGGAGCCCCACCACATGAATGGATCACTAGGTGAGATCTCAAGGCACTCAAGGGCCTCCCAGATGACATGGCACCTTACCCACCCCCCC
>JAGFZM010001211.1:653401-674550 GCA_017657215.1 Limnothrissa miodon
CCCCCCCCCCCACACACACACACACACACACACACACACACACACACTCAGTGTCCTCTCCCCCGTCACACATGCAGTGGTCTCGTCAGTAAGATACCTGCCTGAAATGATTATCAGTCACAGGCTGGGCTTATTCCGTCAAGACGTTGTGTGACAAGCTAGTTAAAACAAAGTAAAAGCTATTGCTTGCATCATCTGCCAGAGGCACTAAAGGAAGTAATTGTATGTAATAAGTATTGTATGTTTTACAAAATGTCATTGTAGACATTGACACATGGTAAAATGATATAGGGTGAAGAATTGTGAACAGATTAACTGCATTCAATTGAGGACTTGAACAGTCTAGTGTGAATAACCTCACAGAAGACAACACATCACAACACAGATATTATGGTCTCATAAAGATAATTATTGCAAAAAAAAAAAATGTTTTCTTGTACCATATCAGGCTGTGACTTGTCAGACTAATTTGAAGAAAATGCTTTTCTTGCCCACCATCTAGGTTCAGGTGACATGGACAGCATCCCCAAGGTTCGTTCATTAAATCTGTGCTAGTGCTGATACATGCAAATTACCCTACAGTGTTGTTCACCAAAGGAAAATAAACCGAGCGTGCATTTGTAGAAACGATTGCGATCACCGTGCGTGTTCCATCTGATGCAGAATTCCCCCGGCAACCTCAGCATGAGCAACCAGCCTGGCACCCCGCGAGACGACGGCGAGATGGGCGGCAGCTTCCTCAACCCCTTTCAGAATGAGAGTGTACGTGTCCTCCTACTGTACCTTCAAAACTGGGTTCCCATTGCGGACCTGTGGACCACACTGTTTTGTGAATGTATTGCTTACAGTACTATCTATTCACACACTGGGTGTTTAGCCAGTAGCCCATAATAAGGAGTATAAGAGATTTTATAGTAGAATAAGAGATTTTGACTCCGGGTAAAATAGTAAGAGCAGGCGTATTCTCTAAAAAAACAGGGATTTATTCCTTATTTTTGTTTAACTGTTTTGTTTGTCTCTTGTTGTAGTACTCTCCAAACATGACCATGAGTGTGTGAACACCAGTTTTTGAGATCCTGTGGAATCAGCATGGAGACAAGGGAACTAAGTAGTGCGAATGTACTACAGCCAGCCCTCTGGGAAAAACGTGGCTCCGAAGCCCCCCCCCCCCCGCCCTCCTCCCCTCCCCCTCCGTCAGTCCCTTTTTGTAGCGTTGTTTCACTTCCCCCACTACAGAGGACTGAGCTCTGAACTCTAACCAGTTACACAGAGGGAAGACTACAACAGGTTAACTATGTTAATATTTGTATCTTTTGTGTATATATGTGGGTGTACAATCAGAAGTTCCATGTGCATGTGTATACAAATGGAAGTATATTACTTGCTCCGTGTACGGACGGACAAGCAGACAAACAGAAACTGTATATATTGAGGTTGAACTTCATTGCTTTGTCCTTCTTCTCATTTTTAACTAAGTCCCATCGTAATCTTTCTTACTGCTTAATGATGTCGCTCCCTGATGTTTTTATGGACATGAAAACATGTTTGAACTCCCAAGGAAGGGCACAACAATAATTGACTGGGTCCTAAAACTGTGAAAAGGAATCAAGATCATGAGTGGTTAGGGCTGGTGTCTGCTAAAGTATCTAAAAGTACTACACTGGTAAAACTCCAAGGGACGCTGTCTATATAGTCACTGAGATGACAGTTGTCATATTTTAATTGGTAAAAGCAGAACGAAAAACAAACTGTTAGCCTTATGCTATTTAAGCTATTTATGCGTCACCAGTTTACACTCCACCCGCCATCTCCCTTCAGTGGTGAATAGTTGTGCTGAGTCACAGATCAATCAAACGAGTCCAATCAAAAGAATGGTAGTGATGATGGCACATCTGTATTGGACAGGCAGTAGGCCTCACCAGAACCATGACTCAGCAACATGTATACAGGCAACTGTAGCACTATGAATGTCTGCCACAAATTTGACAGAGAATCATGAAGCATTTTCAAAAAAATCTTTCAAGGGCGAAAAACAGCTGAAGGGTCTGCAGTTAAGAGTAACAGGGGATAGGGGTGGGAATGTTTAGAGAGACAGAGAAGAGATTGTTTCTATGGACCCTCATGAAATGGTAAAGATGCTCCTCTCGATATTCTTCTCTTAAATTTATAGTTGTGTTACCCGGAAATACTGTGATTTCCTTTCACTGCTTGCGTTTTCTTTTTTAATCTGGGTCTGTTGCTTAGGTTGATCCATATGATGATCATATTACCATTGTTGCTATTGATATAATTATAAAACATTTTTACACAACAAAGTGTAATTTTATAGCCTGGGAATTCAACTTATCTGTGTTTCTGTGAATTATTTAAAAACTATACTGTACAAATGATGCAATGTTTTTAGTGTTATTTGTAATAACATCTGCCTTTGGTAATTTTACTTCTATTGCCACACAACTAGTGTGTTAACGTGTGTCATTTTGTTTTTCTTTTGTTTTTTCCCCAAAAATGTTGCCTGACAATTTTGAAAATACTTCGTAGATGTAATTCATGTTTCCTTTTTTCATTTGAATAACTGAATTGTTTGATGGTTCTTTTTAATTTGTGAAGTGTTTATTTTCTACCTTGTGTTGACTTTTGTAAATACACTGGGAAGTTTTGAATACACTGTCCTGATATAAAGCTTCTCATTCCTGTTTAACAGAGTCTATTGTCCCTCTATCTGTTGATGGCCAAGAGCCAATACAAACCCACGAGAATCAGTTACAAGTAAAAGAGCGTTTCAGAACAGAAACCCTGATGTTTAAAACACAATTCTCTACCTAATGACATGTTATCACAACAACTTTTTTGAGCAAATCACCTTTTCAAAGGAAAATGGTTTGTAGCTATGCCAAAATAACTGTGATAGTGTTTGGTAAATGTACCAATGGGTCACAATATACATTTTATTATAAATGAGTTTGAAAAAGAGCAACAGGCAGCAGTTGGCCTCTTGGCTGTGTGGTCACCCCTGGTTAAAAGGAAATGCCATTTAAGTGGTAAGTACTATTTTATAGTTTAATATTGTAATTACATCAGAAAAAAACTATTATGTTGTAGCCTCCACTTAGTCAATCGATGGAGGTACGCCATTAAGGTAGTTGAGGTAGTAAAATCCTTCTTTATCTCCCTGGCATGTATCTTTATATATGCTATGTGATCATCGGATATCTGTGTTCTCAGATCACAGCTCTGTAGGTGCACTAAAGTTCAACTTTTCAAATGAAGTTTCAACAATTCATTGCTGCACACTTGTAACGGTGAAACTGTAACAAAAGAAACGAGTCTAACCTCTGGGCAGAGAGAGCAGCCAACCCCTGTGTGCATGGGAAGGCTCATTGTGTCTCCACCCAGCCAGACTTTGTTTATTTACACTGGAATTTCATTCTGCTTGCTTTATTGATTTAAGCCACTGATCCACTTTCCAGTGTTGCAGGGATTATCTCCTCGCCGAGGATCTCAATCTCTGTAGTGTTTGACTTTGCTGTGAGCTGCACCACACTGTCAATATCACACCGTGGTCTTCATCTGAGTGGGTCTGGTGCATGAGGGTCAATAGTTTTTTCCACGTGTGTGTGTGTACCACTGGTTTAAAGCTAGCGTTATCAACCTGCATTAGGGACTTTGAGAGGGGCAGCAGCCATAAAACGAGATGCTAAGAGCTGATATGCGACTAGGGGCTGGTGTTTGTGGAGCTGCTCCGTCTTCAAACCTCTCAAGCGCTGGCTTGGGTCCTCGTGTCCATCATCAAAGGGTCATGTCACATGGCTGCTGCTGGTGTCCAAGTTGGTCAGAGGTGAGATCACAGCCACACAGGAGTTTTGGAAGCGAAGCCCGGAGACCAAACAGTAGTGGTAAGCAGCCAAGGCAGTCAGTGTGACACACACAAACGCCAGGTGCAGGTCACAGACCTGTCGACTTCCTTCAGGTGAGCAGTCAGTCAGTGATCAGGGTCAAACCAGAGGGAGCATCGACCTTTTTTCAGGGAATGGCGCTGGTTAATCAGAATGTTGTGGACATTAATGGAACTTCCGAAGGGACATCAGGATGTGGTTTGGCTGAGGTACAGATGTGCCAGTCTATCCTCCCGTGCCATGCCAACCACCAGGGAGAACTAGGAACGGGGCAGCTCCTGAAGTGGATGGACACCATTGCCTGTCTGGCAGGTATGTAAGGGCACTTGTGTCTTTCACACAATCCAAGGCACTATTTTAGAGGGATACAAATGCATAGGTGTTGTACAGTATGAAGAGGATGTAAAGTTGATTCCTCCATCATAATAATGTGTGTTCCAAAAGTGTTTGTCCAGTTTAACTCTTTTGGTTTTCACATACCGTAGTTCATGTGGCAAGTGAAATGAAGTATTCCCTTTACATATGTAATGTTGACTTAAATGTTGTTTTAATGATGACTAATTGCACATATAAATCAACACTGTGAACACATGGCCATGCATTTATGGCCTTGGCCTCAGAAAGGTACAGTGTGAGACGCCCACTCTCCACCCCCAAGAATCCCCTCCCACACAAGCCCCTTGAGCAGGAGCGCCATGGGATAACAAGAGTGCACTCACCTTTCACCTGCTTTGCCGGCATCCCGCATTCCAGCACACCGAGCGGTTAGCAGCCCACTCTGGCCCCGTGGAAGAGAGAAAACCCAGAGGGGACAAGATTCTGTGTTTCAAGAGAGTTTATTAATCATTCAAAAGTGTCCGATCAAGCTGCGCAAATAAGGCCCACCTGCTGCCACAGGCTCCTGGCTTTTAGGGACATGAAATATACATATTACTGAGGAAGATGGCTGTTGACAAACAGGCAGGATGCATCAGGAAAAAGAGGGCAAAGTCTCTCTCTTGGGATGTGTGTGTGTGTGTGGGTGGGTGCAAGCACAAGAGAGAGAGTGGACTGTGTGGGTAAATTGTGTGTGTGTTGGGGGGAGACTTTGGGTGGAAAAAAAGAGGATAGAAGGATAGAATCAGTTAAAAATAAATAAATAAGCAAGAAGGGTTGGGGTGAATTATTCATAACCCCCCTGTTTGTGAAAACATCTGTCTAGGGCAGTGGTTTGTGTCAAATTCACAGCTGGCCTGCTTTTCAAAGTCTACGTTCGTTTCTCAGCTGAGCAATTCCAAATAACTGACTGATGGTGATATCAGGTAATCATGACAAGTGCATTAGGCCATGAATGAGGTTATTATCACCAACTTCAACCCTGGATGTATCAAAGCCCACTGAAGCTCCATTCATCCTCTTTTATCTCTTCGTTTTCTTCTTTTTTCCTTGAAGCTGAGAGGCATGCTGGGACGCCTTGTGTTACAGTCTCCATGGACGACATCCGATTTGATGAGACTGTCAGGTAACGTGAGGTCAAAGGTTAAAATAATCAATTGTATGAAGCAGTCCTTTTTAAAGGTTTATCTTGCTGTTTTATGCAGAGTTGGTCAGATTATCAACATCAGAGCCCGAGTGAACAGAGCATTCAATACCAGTATGGAGGTACCTCACAGATTCCCAACTCTTTGCACTTATGTAATCTCTGGTGATATGCAGGTCAACATCACTGATGATGATGAGGATGATGATGGTGTGTGTGTGTGTGTTTTTTAGGTTGGCATCTGTGTCTCTGTGCAGAATGTGCTGAGTGGTGTTCTGAAGCGGGTGTGTAATGCCTTCTCTACCTTTGTGGGGAAGCCAGTGGGAAAGCAGAAGGCAAGTGAATGAATGAATGAATGAATGAAGGAATGAATGAATGAATCAATCAATCTATCAATCAATCAATCAGTCAAATGAGTGGATAAATGAATAAATCAGAATCAGTTTCATTGGCCAAGTATACTTGCATACACAAGGAATTTGACTCCGGTGGGTGTTATCAATCAATGAGTGTGAGTTAAAGAGTAAGTGAGTGAGCACTCTATCCACACGCTCACACACACACACTGCATGTATGTCACCCTTTAGACTAGAGCACTGGGAGTGATGTGAGTTCAGTGCAATGTAAGGTCCTCTGGACATGTGTAACTCCAAGGTGATGAGAGATGGCAATGCACAAGCAGTGAATGTTTTACAAACCATTTGTGGAAAGCTCTGCATTTGACAGTTCTGCGCTTGTGACTGCACAGTTCTAGTCTTCTCTGAGGTGAAGGAAACATGGCCAGCCTGCAGTGGCTTGCTGAGCTCTGTCTCGTTTTTGCCAGGCTTGTCAGTGCTACCTCATTTCTCATGTACTTAGTTCCATGTCAGACATCTCTGCATGCAGATTCAGTAGCACTGGCAGACGGCATTTGCATTATGCTAATGATCACTGATTAAAATATAAGTTATTTTAATTAATGTAATTATTGAAAGACAGTTATTATATAATACTGCTACATATCTATCTATTCAATATGACCACATCATGAACATGCTCCTAAAAGGAATGAGTGATAGATTAATTTAACACAGGGGTGACGTTGCATAATGAGGTTTGTTCCTCCCACTGGTGTCTAGGTGCGTCTAAGGCCAGTTGATTTCCTGGACTCGGCAGAGAAACGACTGGAACACTCCCTGGCCTCCGAGAGACGCCGCCTTCGTCTCTACAATGAAGCCGCTTTCAACAACCTCATGGTGGACTACTACACCCTCAAAGACAAGGGTCAGTCTAGCTCATCTCCTGTTATCACTGATTTATGAGCAGCCGATAAGCATCGGGTGGAGGAGGAGGGTGGGGGGTGCAGGGAGATTACAGCGAGAGATACGCCGTGTGATATCACTGAGCTAGAAGGTCGAATATAAATACCCAGAGCTGGCTGTGGTATGTGCCCGGGGGCACACAGTAAGAGTCCCACCATACACCCATTGGATCAGTCCCTCCTGCTCCTGCCACTGGAGACAGTGGTGTGGGTATCCAGAGGGCAGTACACTGGACAGACACTCGTCCATTCATGTCAACAAGAGCAACCGCAGCCAAGGCACAAGAGTAACATTGTTTCACTAGCAGTATACATGGTGTGACCTACTGTACACGAACATTTGGTTTGTTCATTATCCATTGAGCACGCGCGCACACACACACACACACACAACTGTTCAATTTAATCAACTATTTATAATGTGATGGTGTCATTTTTACCTCTTTTGCATCTTATCAAAGTATATAAAACACTTAATAGACCATCATAGACTCACAAAGAAAAGAACTCACAAGCTGTTCATCTAACTGCAATCCACCTTCACTCAAATGTGGTTTATTGGTATTAAATAACCACTACATTTTAAATACTGATGGCATCTTGCAAATCATTTAGCAAACCTTCTAACAAATAGGCAGTTTGACATCAGAGGTTTCTAGAAATAAAACTGTCATTATTGAGATTGCCTGTTTCTCCTGAAGGTATGAGCCAATGGAGGGAGCCCAGCCCGGCCCCGAGAATATCAACTGAGTGCACCCGAGTAGAGAGCATTGAACTTGTCCTTCCTCCACATGCCAATCACCATGGTAACACATTCGGAGGACAGATTATGGCCTGGATGGAGAACGCAGCCACAGTGGCGGCAAGGTGCCAGCTTTAGCCATTCTTGCAGCTCTGCAGCTCAGCAGCTAAAAGATGCACTGTCCATTTATAGCTTTACAGGTTTTTAGACTCAATAATGGCAACAATTTCCTTCCAAAATGCACATCCTCTAAAGCATTCAAAAAAGATACAGTAAAAGTGACATCTACTGACATCAGATCTTGAGGGAAGGATTGTATTAGTTGTACCGATTCTTCAATCATAAACAACACAGTTTCTTCTGTATGTGTAGCCTATGTATGACACTGTATCTCTCCATAGCCGGCTGTGTGGTACTTACCCGAGTCTCAAAGCTGTGGACATGTTCCAGTTCAGAGGGCCTTCTACCGTGGGAGACAGACTGGTTTTTAAGGCAATGGTCAACAACTCTTTTCAGACCTAGTGAGTCCCAAGGCCTTGTAATACTGTATGTACAAACAGCAAACAGCATGTGCATAGATTTCTCTTTTTTAGCATAGTATACATGTAATGCTCTGTTTATTAGCATAGCTTAATGCTACAATAGCATATGCATTAAAACAAGGAAGTAATACAGTAGGCCACTACATAGGTTTCTATGTTGTACTTTAAACTGAGCTAAATCTATCAGAGGGGCCACTGATTTAAGGGTGTCGTTCATGTGCCACAGTGTGGAGGTGGGGGTGAGGGTGGAGGCGTACAACTGTGAGGAGTGGACCCGGGGAACGCCACGCCACATCAACAGTGCCTTTCTCCTCTTCCAGAGGACACACCCGGAGGGCCACACACTTACCTTCCCCGAGGTCATCTTTACCACACAGGTGAGCCGGTACTTAACTGCCATGCTGCGTCATCTCAGTAACTGATTCAGCACTTTTAGCAAAGTATGGCACTGCTGTTGGATCTGAAATTTAGAAAAGTCTTAAAAACTTTAGGCTGAATGATGAATAACTCATGACTTGATGGATTATGAACAAATAGTTTGAAATTTAGAAGCTGGCCTCCATCATGTTTAATGATTGATTCATAACTCAATATGTGTTTATTCAGCATTTTTCATCTCTTATCCTTTCAGGACGGAGAGGGGAGATATCTGTCTGCCATTGTGAGGAAAAGGATTCGCTTGGCTAGGTAACAAATGCTTAAATAATGTTATAGTGAATATATATTAGGGATAGGGTATTACTTATTTAAACCTTAGATATGCTCTTGTCTTGAGAGACTGAGTGAAACTAGTGCTTTGTTCTTCCTAGAAAGCACATCCTGTACTCCCGAGATGAAGGTCCCTTGTCTGTCCCTTGGGACAAAAGTAATCAGGTATTGTCGGACAAAACTTCTTTAACTTTTGTGCGACTTTCATTCATAGTTTTCGAAACATTTCAGTCATCATAACTCTGCTGAGTCATGCACCTACAGTAATAAATTGTCAACTTACCATTGCCCCCTTCAGGTCTACTTAGGCTACAACAATATAGCTGCTCTGACAGTTTTGGCAGGGAAGCCCAGATGGGAAGCCAGCAGTGTCAACAATAAGGCATGTAGCCCATCATCTGAAGAATGTACTTTGATTTGGCATACGAAACACACCACTGAAAAACCCTTAAATGTGAAATTAAAATAAAACTACTTCATTACAATCTATCTGTGCAATACTGTACACTTATTGTATACTCTCTAGCTCCATAGTTACCCATCTGTATTACTATGGCACATAGAAGCTATATTCACTGTTTACCTACTACCGTACTTATACATACTACTAAATTATCTAATTCTATTGCTCTCATTTGCACATACCTGTAGGCTATATACTGTACACACTGTCTATACTGTTTACACTTGATACAGTTATGCCCTTGCTGCTCTTATAAATAATATTTTTTACAATACAATTTAATCTAATCTAATGTAATAATCTGCTACAGAGTCTAGTTTGTAAAGGCTCGTGTGTGTGTGTGTGTGTGTTGTAGATAGGAGTGTTTGTGCTGGAGGAGCTGGACTCTCTATGTATTAAAGTGGAGTTGGAGGTGGAGACGTCAGCTTGTCATGCCTTCTCCTTACTGTCGGACCTGCGCCTGAGGTCAATCTGGGACAAGCACTACCTGTAAGCCCACTGCACAGGAAGGACAGCTAGCTAGACAGTAGTTGCTGACATTTTTAGTTAATAAGACTAGTTGTTGAAATTCTTGTTGATGTAAGTAAAACAAACAAATGGTGATTTGACTGTATTGTTGTGGTGGCTTATAGGAATGTCACATCATTCTTTTTTATGGTTTGTTTGTTTACTAAATAAATATGACTGATCATGTCAGATTCTCAAAATGCCCATATAATGTAGATGGATATGTTTTTTTTCTTGCAGCAGCATATATACATTGTTAGTAAGTAACCATTCCCAATCAAACTACATTGATACCACAAAATCTTGTGTCTGCACTGCCACACACAGGAGCTGTGAGGAGGTGGAGAAAGCAGAGGAGGAGACTGTGTACCACATCAAGTGCAGCCCTTTAAATGAAGACATCATCTCTGACTTTGTGCTTCTTCTGTCTAAAAGGCAACCTTGCAAAGACAAGTACGTATGCACCAAGTGCCTGAAAAATCTCAAATGAGTGGATTAACACTATTCAACCTTTACCTCTTAATGATGATTATAGCATTTCAGCAGACTGGACAACAGTCAGACTTCATTTACCTGTCAAAGCTGTCATAAGGAACTAAATTCAAAGGTCGAATATATTTCATACCAAAGCCTCTGTCAAAATTTCCATGAAAAGGTCGGCTCACTTCATCTAAAGTCTTAAATATGATCCATCATAATGGTGGAGAGCCACAGTTGAGATTTCTCTGTGAAAGTGCAAACATAAACAACAGCACAACACTGCCACCATGTGGACACTTAGAGCATTTCTGTTTCTAAGACATTTAAAGGACTCGAACCATAACCTGAGTAACTCAAATAGTTTGATCTAGGCAAATTCTTAAGGCCTCAAGGCTTTATCTGAGAACTACTTCGTCAAACTTAACGTGCCTAAGAGCAACTCAATGGCCAAGATCTTAGGTCATCACCCACTCACCTCACCCTTTTTTTACCTGCACACTCTTCCTCTCTCTAACACACGCATTTATTTATTCTTAGGTGATTTGTTGCAGGAGATACAAACCTTCTATTTTTTAAAAGATAAGTGGCAAGTGGCTAACATTGGTAAAGTTGTATCATAATCTAGTTAATCAGAGGTTTTGAGCTTTGATCTTTTTTTATTAGAAATTATAGCCTATATTTTTTTTATTAGAAATTATAACCTATAGTTCTTTAACAGGCCATTCACGGTGCATTGCACACATTTGATATTTCTACTGAATACAGTTATAATATACAAAGTATGTTTTATCCTATTACTTGATTAGTCAATGGAAAAAAAATTGTCAATATACAATTCCAAACATTTGCATAGTTGCAGCCTTAAATACATTTTTACCAGCCTACCCAAATGAATACAAGGAAGACAAATGTTTTAAGTGTTGCCTGATGGCTCATGGATTGTCTAAACCAGAGTTCCTAAAACTCCTGTGCTCTAAGGATGAGTAATGTTAGGCCTTTGCATAACTCATGACCAAAAATATTTATTAAGCCACAGTATAAGTAGCACTATTAATACATTTCAGTAGTTAGACAAGTAGTAGCAGGAGGAGGAGTGGGCTTGGCCTACAGCAGAAACAGAGTGCTTGTTACACTTTTGAACATTAAGGATAAAGGTCCTGTCCAAACAATACAAAGTCTAATTTTTCCTGCAAAGAACTATAACTGTCATTTTCATCCAGTCTAACTGCCTATGGAAACTCTAAAAGTATGAAATATTAGAGGTCTTAAGTTCTCAACGGGAGATGTTAAGAGCATCATTACATTTAATTACATTTATGCATTTAGCAGACGCTTTTATCCAAAGCGACTTACAAAACGAGGATAACAATCGAGCTACATAGCAGAAACCTTAAGGAGCATAGTGCTAAGTGATAGTGCTTCAGTTCATTTTAGTGCTAGGATAGAAGATGTTCTCTGAATAGCTGGGTCTTTAAGAGCTTTTTGAAGGCCTCCAGAGATGGCCCTGTTCTGATTGTTTTTGGTAGGTCATTCCACCAGCGTGGGACGACATATGAGAAGAGTCTGGATTGCCTTGGGCGAGGTGCCGGGACTGCCAGTCGGCATCATAATATTGACTACTAGCTGAGAAAAGGCCTTATTTAAGGTCTTATTTAAATGCTGTAAATATATTTGTGTTTCAGTAGACATTTAACACACTGTGCTTTTTTTTACAGGGACCCTTATGTCATTGCACTACGTTCCGTAACAATGGGGAAATTGCCTCCTGTTGCAAATTGTACTCGCAGTGAAGTCAAATGTGCAGGATTCATCATACAAAAAACCTCCAAATCCACCTGCAAGGTACCGAATGTAACCGAACCAATTTTTTATGAGAGGCCAATGATTTTGAATTTTCCATTTCTGATAAAGACTTTGTCCTTGTTGTTCATGTTTTAACAGGTGTCGTACTACAACCAGGTGACTTCAGGTGTGTTACCTTTTGTAGAAGGAAGCCTAGCAGGCTGGTCAAAGTCCATGGAAGACACAGCTATATCTTGCATGGCATTTCTAGAACATGACAGAATCTCAACTGCCTTTTACATGGGTTAAAATGCCAAAAAAATCATCTGACTTAAAGTTGATGTTTTTGGTGGAACTACACTTTATAGAGGCCTAAGAAAGTTATAGAATTTTATACCCAATAAAAATTCTTTAAAAAATAGACATAGGCACATTCCCCAAACTCAGTGCTGCAGTATGACCATGATGACACCCTAGACATGAATGATTTTGGAAGATCTAGTTTATATTTACAAAGTTATTGAATTGAGTGTAGTACGACCATAATAAGTGGAGTGTTTTAATTCTCGTGGTAGCCTATGGGCTACAGTTGATAAGAGCAAGATTATTGAAAGTTATTCGTAACAAAAAAAAATCTTTAAATATAGACTTAGGTACATTTCACCAAACTAAGGGATGTGACACGACCTTGGTAGCATTCCAAAAGCCTTTGGTCTCTTCACTCTTTGGTAGTGAAGTTATTGACATTATCCGTTTGCGTTTTGCACTTTGCAGACGGCCCTTACCACTGCGGAATAATCGGTGGTTGCCTAAGGGGTAATAATATTGAGTTTGATTAAGTTCGAATCTGTTTTTTTCTAACTTCAGTGAATTTATGTGTGGTAAAAATAATAGCCTAATTCCTAACCGTGAGATCGCAAAGCGGGTGTGAGACCGGGAGAAATTCAAATGAGTGAGTTGAACGTCCAATACGTCCCAGCGGGCATTTTTTGTCAATTTGACGCTAAATTGACGTCAAACATTGATGTCAACAGGGCGTCAAAATATGGTGAAAAGTGAAAGTCAAATCAATTCCTAAATGTAAACATCATTTTGACATCATAACCTTGATCTTGATTTGACATCATTTTGATAATAATGTGTCAAAATTATCACCACATTAACATCAATTTGAAAAACAAGCTACCATAGGTTATATTTCAAATTAACATAACTTTGATATCATTATTAAACAACTTTAACTGTTGGGGAATATAACTTCATTTCTAACATGGTTACCACATTTTTGGGCAACATCAAATTGGTTTAAAGTTCAATGACTTCATGTTCATATTCATGAGAGCAAGAATAAACATATTTATTTACCAACAACTGGCACATTAAGACACTTTTATAAAAATGTGTGCATGCCCACAACAAGGGTCGTTATTCAGCTTATTGTATGAGGTCGAGAGCCCTGCCTGTAGCCTACAACAACACTATATTTCATTATTTGTGATGATAGGGGATTATAGTGGCATAGAATATTCACTCTCAGCTACACCAGAGCCTGAGGCTTTGAACCTATGAGTCTTTGCTATTTCGTTTATTTAAGCAACGTGTGTAGGCATTAAGCACCGTTTTCCGACCTTTTGAGCATCTACTAGCAAATGAAACACTTCATGACAATCCACTGACTTATTTCCAATTACACATCAGTCACGTTATTGCCCTCTAGCACCTCCGGTTGACTGAAATCCATCATAGGACTGAAAACTTTAAGCCATGCTTTTAGCAACAACTTTTATTGTACAGAAAGATTTTTGTATATTATTTATACATTTGTTGTTTTTTCCTTAATGAATATATGGATGCAATATAATCTTTTTTTTTAATTACAAGCAAAAAAAAAACTTGGCAACAAATGAATGCATTTCATTTTCCTTTTCATCTGAATAGCATATCTGATACCACATGGATACCACAAGCCATAGGATGTTTGAGCAGATCCTCCTCACAAGAACGGCTACAGAAAGCCCTCAGTAATTTCATAGTAGACTGACCCCAGTTAAAATACCACCACCTTTGGCTTAGCCTTGGCCTGGACTTTTTTAACGGGCACATGAACATCTTCATGGTCAGCACTCACTCTATTGGACAAGCGGCCCAGAGTGATTGAGTTTGCTGGGGAGAGACGAGACGGTCATTAGTTTCTTTCGCAGGGGTTTTTGTTCCACACATTCACTGCTTTAAAACATGCATGCTTCCATTCCTCTTCCAAGCCAGGTCTATATAGTACAGTTAATCACTAATAAGCATTAACCTACACTTAAACTCCGGTCCTCCGGTCCTAGGATAGAAGATGTTCTCTGAATAGCTGGGTCTTTAAGAGCTTTTTGAAGGCCTCCAGAGATGGCCCTGTTCTGATTGTTTTTGGTAGGTCATTCCACCAGCGTGGGACGACATATGAGAAGAGTCTGGATTGCTTTGGGCGAGGTGCCGGGACTGCCAGTCGACAGTCACTGGAGGACCCCGAACACTCCGGTCCTCCAATGACTGTCGACTGGCAGTCCCGGCACCTCGCCCAAGGCAATCCAGAGCTAACCTAGCACTATGCTCCTTAAGGTTTCTGCTATGTAGCTCGATTGTTATCCTCGTTTTTTAAGTCGCTTTGGATAAAAGCGTCTGCTAAATGCATAAATGTAAATGTAAATGTAAACTACTTTTTCTAAACTCTTAACCATACACCTACAGTATGTTACACAAATAGCCAAACAAGTTCTCATAGGGTGTGGTTTTTCCACATCATCATAGTGTCATAGTCATTGTGTGCTTAACGCTTCATGCTTAAAATTATTGTCAATTATTGTCTTTTCCCCTGCAAGCTCATTTGACACAAAGAAAAGTGTGCAGGAAAATTTAGAGAGGTGAACAGCGACAAAAGGTTGTCCTGCAAAGCGGTACAGAACTTACGAGCAGCAACATCAAAGATTGACGGATGGCATGGTTTCACGCCAATGTAATTCACAGAGGATTAAACTTCAACAAGTAGCCTATGCATGTGGGTAAGCATGTGGTTGTAGGGCCTTGTAGGTCTGTGTAGGAGCACACACTAACCCACCAATGACCCATTACTGATTTTTTTTTCTGATGGTACAGTAATTAAACATTTCTATGGATGGCCTGGGTCATTTTATTCCACATAATGAAAGTTACACAGAAATCTCAAAAAAAAAAAAAAAAAAAGCTGCAGTAGATGCATATGCCGTCTTTTCATGCTTGTCCAATCTCAACTTTTTTGAAACTCTAAATACAACAAATATCCTAATTTGTGGGTTCGAATCCCTGCAGCCATCATTGTGCCCTTGAGCATAAGGGGAGACTGGTCCTGATACAATTAACAGTTGACAAATGCAAGTTGCTTTGAATGAAAGCATCTGCTAAATGCATGAATGAAAGTCACAGTCTGTTGACTGTGTATTGTTTAAAAAAAAAAGAAAAAAAAGTGTCAGCTGTATCGTCACGCCATCATCAATGCTGATTGCATTTAGAGTTTTAAAAATTAGGACAAGAATGAATGAAAGCGTCTGCTAAATGCATGAATGAAAGTTACAGTCTGTTGACTGCATATTGTTTAGGACAAGAACATGAAAAACTGAAATCATTCTGTTAATTTTAGACAATTTGTGTTCTCAGTCATTTCAAACAGGAGAGTTTATTGCTTCGAGATTAAATTAGAACAACTACTTACTTGCACTTTGATGCTCTGGACAATCTTTCTGAAAGTGCTCAACAGAGCCGCACAATCGACAGCAACCCCCTTAGCAAGCAAACAAACAAACACACACACACAAATCCTTAATCTATGAATAGATAACCAAAACAAAAAAACCTTTGAACACACAATAGTCAGACAGTAGTCAGGGTGCGATCTGTAAAATAGTCAGTGAGAGGAATGCTTCTGTAATGTCACTGCTTTGGTGGAATCCAAGACACCTACTTAGGCTATGTTTGCCAAAGATGGTGAGATGTTTATTTATTTATTTAAAATAAACTTTGCAGTTAGTACAGATATACAGAGAACTCAAGTCATGTCAATAGGCACGTACTCAAATAGCATGATGGACAGATCTTATAGTTTGTCCTGACAGTGACTGCGGCCCACCAAATCGCATCCTGCCAATAACCAACAACCACATCTTGTTACCTGCAGCATACAGTCCTTTGGGGTTATCAGGACACGACTTGGAGAGATGCCCAGTCTGGCCGCACATGAAACACTTGGCATATGGATATTCACCTGGGGAACAGCAGAGCGTTTTCAGAGTTACGCCAGTCTATTGTTAAAGTATTTAGTCCTTCTCAGGATGCCTGTGTGCAGTTCCTCCAAACCACCACAACTCAATAATGACAAATAGCTTTGTGGCAAACTTCCACATGAAATGAACTAGGGAGAGGTGGTAGCATAATGAAGGAACCAGGCTAGCATATTAGTAGCCTGACACAGACCAAGACATACTAAAGGGGTCCTTAAGCCTTAACAGTTGATAAATGTTGAGTTGCCTAAGATAAAAGTCTCTCATTAATGTAAATGTCATTTAAACAGCATAACACAGGTAAGATAAATGAAGACCGGGTCTAACCAAGGGCGGGGTCAACTTTGGCCCTGCATTTTTGGATCTCGTGTTCAGCAGAGCCACAGCGGTAGCAGATTTCCCGACCCATCTCCTCATCCTTGTCTGCGTCAGGGCAGTCTGCAAGGCCATGACCTGGCTTCCTGCAGTGGAAACATACCTAGAGACCACAGTCAGAGATAGATGAGTAACTGACATTCTTTTCTACGCCTAATAGTAGTCATGTGGTAAGACTAAACACCATGAGACTTTCTACTTTCTTTACCATGTTTTTCTTTTTCGTCAATTGTCGTTTTACTCTCCTATCTTCTCTCCTCTTGTCCTTTTTAATGGCAGTATTCAGCTCTTCACTGAACTCTGGGTCTGACATCTGACCCCCGCCTGGTAACGGCTGACTTGTCTGTTTCAGGTAATCCAAGAATCCATTTACATCGCCGCTACAGAAATCTTTCTTCTTTGTCTTTTTTGTTCCTTGACCCAACTGAGGGCGCCGCAGCGAGGAAGAGGTCTCTTTACTTGGCTTTTGTTTGTGAGGTCTTCGACGGTCACCACTGGAGCTCGTAGCTGCATTTGATGCACCGGCACCAGTCCTAAGCTGGTTCCATGGGGTGGCATCTGCAGGTTTATGTTTATGAACATTGTTGGCCCTTGCCCAGCGTGTCATTTTTTGCCCGGCTTTTTTTTCGAGCAAACTAATGGTAAAGTAACTCGCTCAAACAATTATAACGTTTCACAGTGTTGTCCGCTTTATGCTTCACTGTTAACGTCCTCGCCCGAAAAGAACAGTCATTGCTTCGTGTGATCTATGACAAACTAAACTTTACGTTATTAGTCAGGTTAACATGCTTTCAGTAAATTCAGTGACTCTTTCACCGTACCTCTAGCTTTTTACGCAGATGAGTATTTATCATTTAGTTAAATTGTCCTTATTTTCCACAATGGAAATGTGTTTTTCCCATAAGTACAAGACCTCACGGGCACAAATACACGAGTACACTTAGCCGTTTTTAATCCTTTTGAGGATAGTAAAAAAAAAATTGATGCTTCAAAGTGCTCCAAATTATTCCGACATCACTTATAAACGTTGCTTTCAAGGTTAATTTGTACACTTGACGTTAGACTCCATTTCACGTGTGCGCAGTAGATTGTTGCCGGATGTCCCTTACAAATACGCTCGGAACGGTAGCATGGCAATCATGTATGGTTCCGCCCGTAGATTGCCTGAAAAAATATATTTGTAATAAATAATAACGCAATAGTCTTTTTCCTGAAGTATAGATGATAACCGCTTTAAAATAAATATATAACTCGTTTCAATATACATATTATTATCCAGGGCCGTGCAGAGACCTTTGGAGGGGCAGGTGCTCAAGATAAAAAAAAATGGCACGGAACAAGAATTTTAAATACCTTACAATATAACAGTCTGAACTGTCACAACCCATGTTCATAAAGAATGCAACATGGAATCACAACATACCATATCAAGATAATATAAGATAAACTTTATTTATCCCACATCAGGGAAATTCACTCGTTACAGCTGCAAAAACAGTTAAGACAGACAGTACAGTAACACGCACAGATTAATAAAGGTACCCATCGGAAAAAAACAACAACTATAGGCTGTAGTCTATGTGCATTTTGTACAATAAGGCTATGAAGATATGGAGTGCTGGCTAAAGAATATTGCTTGATGCAGGTGGTTGCATAAATAAATACAGTGTATAGTGAATAAACAGATACAGTAAAGAATTTAAATAGGTCGAAATAACTATTGCACAGGATAATGCACTGGTGTACAGTCAATTGGCACAAGATGGTGGGGGCAATAGTGGTGGAGTAGTGCAAGTAGAGGTAGGCCTAGTTATAGTGCTACATTACAACTTTGAACGTTAAGTGTTGTAAAGGCCCACTATGCAACATTTTTCATTTAATGAATCCGTTTCATACTGTTTAAGTTGCTAAAATGAGTCATTACATGGCGAACGAACGGTGTAGAATGCGCCACCGTGGCATAGCGGTAGATACAGCACTTGCAATGTTCAGCAGTGTGGACCGCCTCCAATAGAATTCAGTGCAATACAATGCAATACAGCGGTCTTTAGAGGGAGCTTGTGAGAGAGAAAAACAGAACGTTGCTTAGCCCCTCTTTAATCAACAAATTAATCTAATTGTTAATAAGCATTAAGAAGGTATTTTTTTGTGCTCACAAATGAAAGTGTCAGCAGTAACACTGATCAATTGATCAATCAGTTAAACTAATAATGAAGTTGGTATTGGCTCAAACACAATTCTATACAACACATTTTTGCCTACAAAGTCCGGTTTATTTCATCAATCAGATGAAGAACAAAAACACATTCTAAAAATGTAGACTATTTTTTTTTCTCGGTATGCCTAAAGCCTGTATTTTAAAGTGTTGTTATGGCCAAGGCTTTATTTCTATAACTTCAAATGACAAAATTAAACCAAAATAAACCCTCCTACACACTGTAACCTACTACTGTACATAAACTGTAAAATATTGGATGAACGGATATTACAACAGTAACCAGACCTAACTTTTTGGAGCATGGTTTTGCAGGCAACGTTAGCGTTAATTTACTTCACTGCCTCACCCGATATAGAAGGCGCACAGGCCTGAATGTTGGTTCACTCTACAAGAAGGGGCAAAGCAGGTTGTACGTCCTGAGGAGGCTGCGGTCCTTCAACGTCTGCAGCAAGCTTCTCTGGATGTTTTACCAGTCTGTTGTTGCCAGTGTCCTCTTCTATGCTGTGGCATGCTGGGGAGGAAGCACTAAGAAGAGGGATGCTGGGCGACTAGACAGGCTGGTAAGAAAAGCTGGCTCTGTTGTGTGAGCTGAACTGGAGTGCATCATTTCAGTGTCAGACAAAAGGACCCTGAACAAGCTACTCAACATCCTGGACAATGACTGTCATCCACTCCACAGCACTATCATGCAGCAGAACTTGATCAGCTGGAGACTACGCTCCCTGACATGCACAACAGACAGACTTAGGAAGTCATTTGTCATTACCCAGGGCCATACAACTTTATAATGCTTCACTGAAAGGAAAAGGAGAGTTGGACTTCTCTGCATAGTCTATCTGCACCTTAACCCTCTTATACACTTACAAGACATTTTTCTACAATACTGCGTATTGTTGACACTGCCTACGGACCTTACTGCTACATTAGCCCACATGCACAACCCCTCCTTACTTGTAACTTCATACTTGACCAATAACAATAACTGTAACTTGATACTTGACCTTCATACTTGACTGACGCATGAACCCGTATATGACTTATCCTTGCACTGATGCTGTCATTTTTATATTATTAGGCTATTTTTATTTTAATCTATTGTCCATATACTTAGAACTGTTGAATTGCTATGCTTATATTTTTATTGCCCATTTTACATATGCACATATTTAATGCTGGTCACTAGACTTTTAACCTTGCACTGTTGCACTACTGGACTCATTTACACTACTACCTTTACACACACCTCATACTGGACCACAGTCCATTCATGCGCATCTCTACCCTAGTATTGGTATTCTATTGTTCTTTTTAGTAATGTTGATCTAGTCATGTTGTTTTGTTGATCTGCTTTTTATCATCCTGTGTACACTGTAGTATATGTTGTGTGTGATTGTCTAAGCTGCTGGGACCTTGAATTCTCCTTAAGGATCAATAAAGTATCTATCTATCTATCTATCTAAAGCAGCCCAATGCCACAAGTCACAGATCTATCCACCCAAACTGGGTGTCAGACAGACACACACACGCGTGCTCGCAAAGCTCACACAGTATTCTCACGGCACTGTCTATCATCTTACAAGAATACAAACAATGTGCACAGCGCACTATGAATACCGCTGCAGAACCTACTCACCGGTCCTTGGCGGTCGCTTTTTAGCGTATCAGCGAATTCTTCAGGGCTGAAGCGCCAAGCTTCCGGGCAAGTCAGGCCAGTGCACCTTTACGCGGATCACGTTATTGAGGGTAGCGAAGGTACCGAAATTAGCTTTTTTTTTGAACGGCCACAGACAGGCTTTCTCACACACATATTTACAAAAAAAACAACACATTGACAAAAGGGCACTTTGGGCATCAAGGGGCAAAGGGGCTGGTGCTCATGCACCCACGGCCCCACCCTCCGCACGTGTCTGTTATTATCATTTCTATTATATTATCGGTGATCGGTTCGCTTCAGCAATAAAACACCTGCGCACGCTAATCATTTAGTTATCGGAAAATCTACTGCAACCATGCCATCTGCAATGTACATGCCACATCTAAGGCTTATATTTTTCTCATATTGCATATCAATCATTTTGCGTTGCAGTGTGGGTAAGTTGGGAGTGGCCACCGAATTAACATCTGACCATTTAACCAAATTCTTAACCAGTTTTAAATATTTTGCAGTGTTATGTGATCCCGTTAGACCTACGTCCGATTATGAGGATCCCACTTCCAAATTCAATCAACAAGTGGGTACGTTGAAGTTGTAGGTCAGCCTTTTTTGTTTGTTTTGTTTTCTCTGTGTGTGTGTGTGTGTGTGTGTGTGTGTGTGTGTGTGTG
>JAGFZM010001211.1:682487-740625 GCA_017657215.1 Limnothrissa miodon
GTGAGGTGAATCCATGACCTTAAACAGTGCAAGCAAATTCCGGGTGACGGCCCCAAAACAAGCATATTGAAGCAGGAGACTAAATGATGAACATAAGGGGTCCCAGCACCACCTGAGCAAATAGTGATTCGTTTTTTGAGCACAAACTTATTTTTAGCGTTGGGGTCTCAGATCTCTGGCTAATTCATCGCAAAGATAATAATCCAGCAATTCAAAAAAAAATCTGCATAACTGGAGCTGCGTGAGCGTCTTTTCCGCCACAGTAAATTTAAACAAGCGTGGGATTTGGGAGCAAACTTGATTGGTCCGCGTCATGACCTAATTGCGGCATCATCCGAGTTCCCTGTATGAACTTGGTCATTGGTAGAACACTGGTAAAGAATTCTACATTCTATGTTCTACATTCTAGATTCTAAATGTGATGGGCTGAGGGCTCTGACTATGGCATTTCTGGTCAGATCTGATCTGAACTCAGCTGAAAACGTCAGTCTGCCTGTCGGGTGGGCAACTACTTCTTTGACATCCCTTAGCTGTCACGAGCTTGGAAAAGCCTGGAGACACAGTGCAAAGCGTCCCCCTTCGTGCAAAGCATCCATCTCCGTACACTTCGCGCTGGCCTCCAGAACCATGTTTGGGATCTGTATTTAAGGTCTTTCGACTCATGCCATGGGATGCCATGGTCAGGTGATGCAGGTAATCATTTGAACAATCAATCAAATGAACAACAGGTCAAGTCATCAAGCACTCAATCGAATGAACAAAGGGTCACATGAGCCTTTGAGAAGTCACATGGTTGGCTATTAGCTTGGGCGATTAGACAATTAAGGTCGCAGGCTTTTGTCATCAATTATGGTTGTTTTGCTTGCGATTTGGACTCCAGCAGAAGCAAGAGGGTAGCACTACAAAAAGTAAACTATGCTGATCAACTTCTCTGTTGGTTAGTTGTTAGCCTTAGTAATCCCTTCCCTTTGTGTTGTGATGCTGTTGGAGGAAGCTTGGCACAGTGGCTTCACAAACTCTGCGGATTCTGTCAGCTCAAGGGCCTCATTGCCACAGTATTTGTATGTACTGTATGTGCTGGAGGATGTGAACAACCATTCCAGTGGGTGGAGAGCATGCTAACCAGGTCTGCGGATTTGTGCATGAGAGGCAACATTGGCCAGAAAATCTGACTTGTACTTGTAAGCACACACATAAGCACTCTTGTAAGAGCTTGGAAGACCTGTCCAAGAGGAGAAGCCCAGACAGACAAAGGTGTCAGCGCAGGGCGGTAGCGCCAAGTCACTACAGATCTTATCAGCCCGGTAAAGCGGACAGACATACAGGTGGATCATCCTCTTAACCCAGTGGTTCTTAACCTGGGTTTGATCGAACCCTAGGGGTTTGGTGAGTTGGTCTCAGGGGTTCGGCAGAGTCTCCGCCGCGGAGGTCCGGACACCCCCAAATTATTGTGTAAAATCGTGTTGACGCCCCGAGGGGTTCGGTGAATGCGCATATGAAACTGGTGGGGTTCAGTACCTCCAACAAGGTTAAGAACCTAATCCCTGGGCCAGGAGAGTGCCTCCTTGCCCAGCCCTAGGAGCCACAGGGCTGCCAACTCACACGCATTGATCGTGAGACACACGCATTTTACTGTCTTCACACGCGCACACGCCATACTTCCGATGTCACGCGCTGAAAATTCATTTTATCTATCTGATCTATGCATCAGCTGAAACACTACCTGCGATCGATCAATTACACACGGCCAAACAGGCAGAACTGTTTCTTATGGCCTGCGTGCTCCCCTAACGTATGTGGCCCACCACTGCACTTGCAAGCTGAAGCTGATATTAGAGGCAGGATTAGATATGTGCCAGTTTGACAAGGTGGAAGAGCCTGTGCCTATAAAAAATTCACAGGTGCAAGTGTGTTGAAGATCTCTCAAACAGGGACGTATACAGGCCAATGTTCTGCGTAATTATACTTCCAAACTTAAAATACGGTTTCTTAATTGATTTTAGCCTCTGTGTTCTGATATAATGACGACAGCTTTAGCTGAGCTGAGCTAATCACAGGTCAGTATACAGAAGTACTTTGGTAGTTTGATGCTCTAGTTCAGGGGTCTTCAACCTTTTTCAGCTCAAGGACCCCTTGGCTGTGAGAGAGACTGAGCACAGACCCCCACACCTATGGAGTAAGATTGCTGTCAAAATTTTTGTGTCCATATATTTGATTCACATGCGTATTTAGTTATGCATAAAATAAACATTTGTGAGTTCTCAAATGAGTTCAGTCATGCATAAAAAATACGAATTCAAAAATTACAAGTACGAAACCAAAATTTCAATACGCCTCTCAATATTATGGATACGACTTCGCACACGTTACTCAACTGTCAAAATACGTCATCGCCCCATTCACAGGCATTACTTGTTGAGAAAAGAAACGTTTTGACAGCTATCTTACACACCTGGCCCACCTCAAATCCTGCCGTCATTTGGACCGTCAGTTATGAGTGCCTACATGCACGCACGCACACACACGAACGCACACATTCTAAACAGGCATTATTATTAACGGGGGTAACACCTCATAGTTGCATAAATTCGCCCTATAACAGAATGAATGTCACAAGGGTTAACTAGCTGGATATATTCAGCTAAATTCAGGCAATTAGCTCAAACTGATACAGACAGAAAGCCTCTTCCTCTTGTGTAAATATAACTTCGTCTTTCAGAAGGAAACATGAGATTATCGTTATCGTTTTATTGTGATGGGACGTTGGATGAATGAATTCGCGCAGAACGCCTTGAAGTGCAAAGACCGCAGACTCTCATAAAAAAACAACAAAGCAAAACATCACATAGAACAAATACCCCGCAAAGTTCAGGGTTCATCAGTCCCGACACTGAACAGACGAATCAAACGTAATGAAAAGAACGAGTTTGCTGAATCCGAAGCTATTTAACTTAAACGCACGGGGGGGGAAGTGTTCTTTAATCGCGATGATCCAACTCTAATAAAAAAAAGATCACAAGGGTCACATTTTTTATTATAGTGGGACGAAGAATTAAAGATAACTGATCAGCTACCACGTCCTAGTGAGAGCACTGAACCTGGTGAGTGGAACAGAGCTTCTCTGTTCTAGGATTGATGGAATTTGCGAGGCAATGTCACATCAGGCTCAGGCTGAAGTGGTGACCTGTATTTGTACATTTATGAATGCTAATGTGTTTTGGCATAGGTTAGCAAAATGTTACGCAGGGATCAAAAAATCACATGCATGATTCATGGCCTACAATGTGTTATTTAAAAACGAATATGAAGCAATTTTCTTTTGAACATTATGTTAACTATGACAAATTTTATTTTTTGGAAGAGAAAAAAAATGCTTCAGACGAAATATTTTCGCGGACCCCCTGCAGTACCTCCGCGGACCCCCGGTTGAAGACCCCTGCTCTAGTTAGATGTTAAAGACTTCTGAACGAGATGTAAGCTACTATGTAGCCTATTAAAGAACTGTTTGTATAGTAGCCTATTGTAAAAGAACGGTGCAATTCATGTTAATACCGACTTTTCAAGACAAGTAGCAAAGTTGCAAATTGTCATGTAAGCATGGTGAGTTGCAGGAATGTCGTTAAGAACTTAATTTTACGTTGTAGGCTACACTCTCAACTATGTTAAGTAGGCTAAGTTGTAGCAGTAGTTTTAACAGACTACTAATTGGTTAAGAAATAATGTGTCATGAGGTTTATTCAATGACTCAATAAAGATAAGTCTGATGTGTGTTATATGTAATATTCATTTGAAATATCTTGAATTTTATTTGGGTAGCCTGGTAGTAGGCCTACCAGCCCCTGGAGTTTTAAAATAGCCTATTTGTAATAATATCAAGCTCAGCTTTTACAACTCTTCCCTCTGTTCACTGAATGGGAGAAAATCAGTTCAATTGAATCCTCCTGACTAGCACTGTAGGGGGATGAGTAGCCTATTTGAGAGGGTGTTTCTATGGTGGCCCTTAACAAAACTAAGACGAGAAACAACTTGGCCCTAAATGGCACCCTTTCTGACATCATGACCTAAAGATGGCTGACTTGGAGCCATGCTACCAATAGGAGCCCTCACCCAAAATTATTAAGGCCATCAATAAGGCCAGTCATGGACAACAAACAGCATATATGACATATGCAGACTTTGTGGACATATAGCTCTGTTAATGTTCTTTTTGTAAATGTTCTGTTCTGTTGATAAAATCAATTGCATTTATCAAAGCATCAAAAAATGTGAATGTACACAATGTAAGATGTGGAACCCCCTCCCCCCTTCACTCCAAGGTTTTTAGAAAAGTTGGCAGCCCTGGAGCCATGTTCAAAGGGGTTGTGGACCAAGCAAGTGTCCAACATAAATACCTTTGGCCAGCTCCAGATGATCTAACCTGGCTCCACAGGTAGGAGCCACATGTATAGAACATACAGCACCTTGCCAGAGGACCTCTCCTAACTCCCAGAAAGGTGGGAACATCAGAAGAGCACATGCAGAGGTGCAGGCCACATGTGTCCCTCGTTGCATGGGGAGAAGGTTGTGCAGGACATTTGGTTAGGGGAAAGAAGAACAAACTGCTGCAAAGCCTACAATTCCATACCGTAGAACTATTGACCATGCTGCTCAAGTCAATACAGTAACAGTAGTCTATATACATTTCCAGGGAAGGCTACACTCTCTGCAGGTTTGTCGCCAGTCAAAAACTCCACCTCCTCTCAGTCTGTGCTGTGCACATCTCTGGAGACTGTATTTCAGCAGCGACATGCTTTCAAACGGCCCCTGGTCTCACTCAGAATGGCGGCTCTGCCTGCAGATTGGGAAGAGGAGGTGGAAGCATTTGGGAAGGGCACATGTTAATGCATGCCCTTGTGCAAAACGATGCGCAGTCAAAGTTTTACTATGGGATCTGACCTTGGTGCTGAAAGCACTCACTAAGTCACCCTTCCAGCCAATGGAGCAAACTCAGCTAAAATGGCTACCGCTCAAGGCGATGTTGCTGCGGGCATTAGAGTAAGCAGCCTAACAGTGTTGGCTGAAGCCACTTCTCTCTAAACAAAGCCTCTCCCACTGGCTTGTGGAGGCAATCCTAACTGCTCACTAAGCAGAGTAACCCGGCGCGCTCCAGGCACCCTCCACCAGAGGAGTGGCTGCTTCCTGGGCCATCTGGAAGAGTTCTGCGCTAGATGATATCTTTAGGGCCACCAGCTGGGCTTCTGGAAGTTTGCGCATTTCCATAGCCTTGATACCACAAGCACATCAATCGCCTGCTCATTGTTTCTTAGTGCTGTGGAGTTAGAGCGCTGGAGGGAAGGCCATGGTGCTCTCCAGCCTTGTTAGCTACCATAGGGCAATAGCATGGAAGCAGCAAGAAGCAGACATGTCTTTTGTGCCCAACAGTAATTGATATAGGTTGTCTGATGCAAACTCATTTTGTCTTGGTAGAGTGCTTGTGTAAATGGAATGCAACTCAACACTCACTGTAACACGTGGATAAAATCTGACAGACTGGCTGTGACATGTAGCCTCCACAGAGTGTGTTGCATGCCTGGTTAGAGTGCTTTTTGTTTGTAATTGCATAAATGCATAGCCTAGAATAAATTTGAGCGTGTTCCCTCAATTAACCCTGAGTAGTTTGACAGAAAGAGAAAATAAAGCTTATGAATAGAACCTCAACCCTCTACGCTTGCCTACAATAGTCTCTGGAGTGAATTTGTGTGATATTGCTACAGAATGAGAAGGTATCTGCCGTCTTGTCGTGTATGCTTGTAAAGCCATGTCATTTACATGCACAAGCCTTAAAAGGACCTGTGAGAAGACTTTTTGGCATTCACGTGTTCAAGGCATAGATTTAATATGGTTTGTGGTCTTCAGGGAACCATTGTACTGTATTCATAAGCTTTACATAACGGGTTCCTTGTGACCCTTTTTATACAAATAATCTTTAAGACAATAGTGATGATCAGAGTGAGGTCTGAACAGATTGTTAGGTCCACATGCAACAATTGATCTGTGAGACCGTTGAATTTCTCTAACCTAGACGCTCACAAAACTCACAGATGCTCAATGTAGGAGAATTTTCCTGGAAGCAATGTTACATCTTTTAGATGCCTCAGGTTATAGACAAGATTTTTTTTGTTATATACTCTCTAAAATAGAAAGAACAGAGGCGAGCATCCATATTTTAAGACCATAGCTATGGTCAACTCTTGGTCTGACAGGTGTGGGGGAATTTTGAATTGTCTCAATTATATGTTGAGTGTATTAATTAAAAGAGTGTTTGATTAATTTTATTCATATGATCAGAACATTATAAGAGGTAAATGAATCAGCTTTGGTTGGTGAAACAGTGTTTAAATGAAAGAAAGTTAAAGTGACATGTAACAGAGTGTTCTGAAAACAATGTGTGGGTTGACTTAATGAACATTGTATGATTATCCTCAAAATGTTTGTGTCTTCTCAACAATATGAGTTTGGGTGAGTTTCTCACTGTTGTGAAGGACAGCAGCAGGGTTAGGCCAGTCTTAGCCTGTAATAAAGCAATGCCTTTGACACCCTCTTCGACTCTCGGCGCCGGAGAGTCCTCGAGGATGGCACGAAAGCACAAGGCCGTTTTGGCCTATTTGGGTTTAGAAGTGATAAGGCCAAGCTGCAGCTGTGCCTACATGGACAGGGAGAAAACTTCTGTGTTATTGATTAAGTAGAGAAGAGCGTTGCCTTTTAAGGAAATGTTATTTGTGTCATGTTATCTGACTATAAAAGGTTTTGACCAATGATGCCCTGGTAGACATTTTGGTCTCCGAGCGCTCGTGATAATAAAGTTCCTTGTGATTGCTTTTCATCCATCGAATCATCTGGTGACTCTTGATTTTTTCATCAACTTGGTAAAAAATCTTACAACACAGGTCCATTATTATATTCACATTACGCACCTTATACATTTCAGAAATAGTGTTTATGCATCTGAAAATATAGTGTACACACCTTTAACCAGTATATATAATGACTAGTGATCAATGTAATAGTAACAATGTGTTTCGGATATAGTAGGGTAGGCTATAGCTTTGGGTAATAGCCTGTAGGCTACGCTGGTTTGCTGTGCAGATTTTTGTAGTTTACCCATCTCTTTTCTACCACTTCTCCCCGGATAGTGTTTTAACACCAGGCCCAATTGCATATGATATGAAAATGTGCAGAGTAAGCTGATAATCACAGTAGTCACGCATGAACGTCCCAGTACTAAAGATGCCTTTTTAGTCAACCATTTAGATTTGTTGAGCCAGGATACACTAATTGTTTGTCTCCAGGCAGATAGCAATCTTGCATGACAAACTCAGGAGGTCTTGTTGTCTACATTAGAGCAAAGAGAAACTTGGGGCCACAGAAATTACTTTAACACTGAATGAGAAGAACAAATGCCTGAATGAGGATGTTAAAAAACCCACAAACATCTTTCCCACATGGGCAGTAGAAGCAATGACCTATCTGCAACAGTTTAGTAAATGTTACTTAATTAGGATTAAGTAAATCCAGATAAAAAGTAAATAAATAAATACATACATAAATAAATAAATAGGAACAGTTTTATTTATAATGATACACATTGAAGGGAGACAGCATGTTTTACATAAAGATCTACTATGTGTAGTTCCAGTTTGTTGGAAGATGGCATTGGTTATTACAGTCAACATAGTCCGCACTAAATCAGACCTTGACAAGTGCCAGCATGGTATGCTAGCACAGATAGCCAATGATGCAGGGGACAAATGCAGGCAGTGCGTGCAAAAAAACCCAAGAACATAATATTCCACCTGATCTATTGATAGGATCTAAGAAAAAGCAAGAACAGAATGAAGCCTTTCATGTCATAAGATGTCATGTCATACAAGACATTTGAGTCAGGTCTAACTGAAACACGAAGTCATAACCTGCGTGCACGCGCGCGCGCACACACACACACACACACACACACACACACACACAGACACAAGTGTGCACCTTCACCCTCTTATACACTTACAAGACATTTTTCTACAATACTGTGTATTGTTGACAATGCTTACAGACCTTACTGGCTACATTAGCCCATATGCACAACCCCTCCTTGTAACTTCATACTTGACCAATAACAATAACTGTAACTTGATACTTGACCTTCATACTTGACTGCTGCATGAACCCTTATATGACTTATCCTTGTACTGATGCTGTAATTTCTATTTTTATCTTTATCTGATTGTCCATACAGTATACTTGTACATTGTCCATACAGTATAACTGTTAAATTGCTATTCTTATATTTTCTATTGCCCATATTTACATATGCACATATTTATTGCTGGTCACTACACTTTTAGCCTTGCACTGTTCTATCTATCTATCTATCTATCTATCTATCAATCAATCAATCAATCAATCAATCAGGGCCGTGCAGAGACCTTTGGAGGGGCAGGTGCTCAAAGTTAAAAAGGGCACATTTGAAACACCATACAGCAACATACCTTACAAAATAACGGTCTGGACTGTCGCAACCCATATTCATGAAGAATGCAACATGGAATCACAACATAGGCTACCATATCAAGACAATATAAGATAAACTTTATTTATCCCACATCAGGGAAATTCACTCAGCAAAAACAGCTAAGACAGACAGTAAACACAGTTACACAAGACAAACACGGATTAATAAGGGTACCCATGGGAAAAAACTATAGGCTGTAGTCTATGTGCATTTTGTACAAGAAAAGACTATGGAGATAATGGAGTGAAGGCTAAAGAATATTCCTTGTTGCAGGTGGTTAAATAAATAAATACAATGTATAGTCAATAAACTGATACAGTAAAGATTTTAAATAGGTCGAAATAACTATTGCACAGGATAATGCACTAGTGTACAGTCCATTGGCACAAGATGATGGGGGCAATAGTGGTTGAGTAGTACAAGTAGATGTAATTATAGTGCTACAATATAACTTTGTACAATACTTTGTACAATTCTTTGTTGTACAGGCATTGTCCACATCTGACATCTTTGCAGTGCAAAGCAAGCGTAGTCTGTTTTACCTGATGGGGTACATTGAAAAGATTTTGTTGAGGAGGATGGAGGGAAGGCTGCTGTTGCTGATGTTGCTGGAGGTAGGCACTGATCTGAGAGTGTAGCAACTAAAAAGAGCATGAGAGAGATAGCTGATTAAACAATTTTGTGATCATGACAAGATGCAAAGACAACTGATAGCTACTGGAAATACTTTTTTTGAGCTACATTAAAACATAGCCTACTACTTAAACAACTAATTAATCTAATTGTGAAGCATTAAGGTTTTTTTGTGCTCACAAATGAAAGTATCAGCAGTAACACTAATCAATTTGCCTATGTGCAGTTAAACTAATAATGGAGTTGGTATTAGCTCAAACACAATTCTATACAACACATTCTATGAAGTCCAGTTTATTTCATCAATCAGATGAAGAACAAAAACAAATGTAGACTCTTTTTTTTCTCGGTATGCCTAAAGCCTTTTTTTAAGTATTGTGATGGCATTGGCTTTATTTCAATAACTTCAAGAGACAAACCACGCTTCAAAATAAACCACCTACACACTGTAACCTACTACTGTACATAAACTGTAAGATATCGGATGAACGGACATTACAACAGACCACACTAAGAATTGCAATAAAACACCCGTTGGAGAACGGTTTTTCAGGTAGCGTTAACGTTAGTTTACTGTAGGCTACTGCCCCAGTTGCCTAGAAGCCACGGGCCTGAATGTTAGCAAAAGCAGCACAAAGCCACAAGTCATGTCCACCTATTCTGGGTGTCAGACACGCACACGCACGCTCACACAATATTCTCACGGCACTGTCTGTCATCTTACAAGAAAACAATGTGCACATCGCACTATGAATGCCGCTGCTGAACCTACTCACCGGTCCTTGGTGGTCGCTTTATGGTGTTCTCCAAGTCTTCGAGGGCTGCAGCGCCAAGCTTCAAGGCCGGTCAGGGCACGTTTACGCGGATCACATGATTGAGCGTAGCCAGGGTATCGAAATTATCGTTAGGCTATGATTTTTTTTTTGAAGGGCTACAGACAGGCTTTCTCACACATTTAAATAAATAAATAAATAAATAAATAAATACACATTGACAAAAGGGCACTTTGGGCATCAAGGGGCATAGGGGCAGGTGCTCAAGCACCTCCCGCCCCCCCCCTCTGCACGTGCCTGCTATCTATCTATCTATCTATCTATCTATCTATATATATATGAGAACAAAAGAGTGCTACCTAAAATGAATGTTGGTCAGCATTAGCTATTATATTAGATTTCATGCAGTTAAATTCTTGCCTTTGTTTTGGGATTACTTTAAAGGACATCAGAGGAATAATTATGTCTCTGTCTGTTAATGTTAATGGAGATCATTTCTTTAAATGAGTCTGTGAGAGTCTGTGTCACTTCACTCACACAAACAACCACTATCACCGATTGATGCATTAACATGTCTGTTTTTGTATTACATATTTTAAAGCCATTATCAGTAGATATCCAAATAATCATGGATTGAAAATTAGTAGGGGTGTGTGTGTGTGTGTGTGTGTGTGTGTGTGTGCCTATTAGAAGTTTGGTTAGCATAAGTACTGTAGCCTTAAAGCAACAAAGGTAAATCCATTGCAAACTTTTGCTTTAGGTGTAGACACAAACATGACATACCAGGAACTCAGGAAGGATGAAGAAGTGTAGATATAACTGTCTCATCCTTTTTGGTTCCTTATTGGCTTTACTGCTGTCACTTGTGAAGTTGGGAAGCCAAAGTGAGATATTGAAAACTCTTGTCATTGCCTTGGCTTCTGTTGCATTTGTCTTGATTTGGATGTTTGGTGCAGAAGGGTGGAAAATATAGTCCCTGATTTCTCATGCTGATTCAATAAGAGATGTGGTGGTCATGACGACCCCCTTCCTCCATCATCTCCAATGAAATGCATCAGAAATATCAATCACCTCCTGCCTCCTGCCACAATGCATTCTGGGTGTGTAGGGGGAAGGACTGCAAGAAAATGGAGTAGCTCTATTTGTGAGAGATCAGAGAGAAAGAGAGAGAGGGAGTGAAAGAGAGAGAGAGAGAGAGAAAGAGAGAGAGAGAGAGAGAGAGAGACTGCTGTCTTCAAAGCTTAACAAAGCAACCAAATTATCCTGCTCAGTCACTATTAAATATTCCCTTTTTACCAAAAAAAGGCATATATCTAGAAACTGGGATGTGGCAAATGGAAAGAGGACATAGTCAGACACACATACACACACACACACACACACACACAGCCACACACACAAACACATTCTCAGCAGAAGATCTGAACAAATCCATTTAGGATTCCAATTAAAAATGTATTAAAAGGCAGGAAAAAAGAGCTTCTCTTAAGGTGTTTAGTCAGAACAAGCTCATAAAAGCCATTACAACGCAGCATTGTTTGGGCCAAGAGATTAATCTTCATGCTTAATTCCATGCAGACAAAGAGGCCAAGGCAGGAAAAAAAACAGGGCAAAAGGATCTGCAAAAATAAGAAGAATTAGAGAGCAGAGCACATAAGCAGAGATGGGGACTAGGGGATTGTGTGTGTGTGTGTGTGTGTGTGTGTGTGTGTGTGTGTGTTGGGGAGTGGGGGGTGGGTGGGTGAGAGGTGTGGTGTGTGTGGAGAGGAGGATAAAAAAAGTGGTGAGGGAGGAGCGAAAAGATGTGTGGGACAAGAGAGTGAGGCTGTCTAAAAGCTCCAGTGAGTGTTAAGAACAGAGAACCCAGTATGTGATAAATAGATCAGAGAACTGGGGTTGCCAGAGAAGGACCATTATAGCCATTAAGGGAACACGTTTTTTTGATCAGCCCCCGCAACAGCCCCCCTCCCCCTCCCCGCTACCGTCTCATTACTCACTCACAATGGCACTTTAGTCACTGACTGAACTTGACAAGGCAAGATAAAGTGGGGGTTGAGGAAGGGGGGGGGAATTGCACCTTTATCAGGTATTCAGCAGATGAGTAGAGTTCTCTCTCAAGATTAATCGAACACATTAATGTTAAATTATGCAGCCGATGCTTTTGCTTCTGGCTTAAGCTACTGCTGAGAGACACCAGGCTCATTTCCCCTGTTCATCACAAAGGCTGATTTTGACATTCTTTCTTCTGCAGATTAGCAAACTGAGATGTTCTTTTACCCTGCAAACCCTGTCGTCGTGCATGCAAGTCTAAGAAATAGAGACTCCGGCCTATCCTGGAGAGACAAAAGTAACTAAAGTCTGTAAACTTTTGCAGGCAACGGCGTTACATCCATCAAGTCAAGTCAAGTCAAGTCAGTTTTATTTGTCAATTTCTTCACATGTACTTGACATACAAAAGGAATCGAAATGACTTATTACTTACTTAATTACTTGTCCCATGCGTTGACGTTGACAACAATAAAGTGCAGATGCACAACAAGAAAACAATTTAAACAATAAGGTACTGTTAAGTAAAAAAAAAAGTGCAAGTAGGCTTAAGGCATTATACTTAGGTGACACACAGTATATATAAGACACGACATAACAAAGTAAGTGTTCTAGCAGTGTTCTTTGCGCAGGAAGTAGAGCCGCAGGAAGTAGAGGCGTTATCACACATCAAGTCAGCACCTGAATAGTGTAGTTTCAGCTCGCTCTCCACGCCAATCAATCCTGCAACAGAACGTCCACATTAACAAACGTGTAAGCGGGCAGGCACTGGGTTTTGCTTGGTCTACTCTGGGCAACAAGCCAAACAACTCCTCCTGACCGCACCACAGAGAAAAGAAAGCTTTCAGAAAAGAAAAAAAAGGAAGCGTGCTCACCAACCAGCCAACACATTTTGCAAAGAGGCTCAACTAAACACTGTATACTTGTAAGCTTAGAGTTCATGCGCACAGACAATCATTTTCCCACTTGTCTCAATGCACTGTCACATTTTTCAACACTCTGACACTTAACACTGTGGGAACCAATAAGTATTCTCTTCTGCATTGATTTAGGACAAAAGCATTCAGTCACTGTTTTGTCTGAAATTCGTGTGTACTTTTTCTAGTCAATTTTCACTAAGAGTGTGAACATTTCATTACTGTACTGCTCCTACACAGAGAGCTACAAGTCCCCCGAAATGTGATACAAATGCACATTGATACAAATGTTCATTGACCACCACCATTGTGGTGCTGAGAGGCAGCATGTGCTATAGTTATGGTGGTTTTAGTAATTTTCCATTAAGTATGTTTGATAGTGATGGATGAAGAGTTTTGGTGCATTTTGCAGAAAATGTTAACTGGGGTGCTCACATGTGTGTCAGTATAACCCACCTCATGAAGAGTTTTTAAAATGCAAATGCACTGCATTTATTTAGCATTTTCTTACTCCTACGAGTACTTAAAGCGCTTGACATTGCAAATGACATGGTCTATGGGTTTTCAAAGACAGCAAAGAGCCCCACAGGATCACCTCAGGCTTTTCACAGGAAGAACTAAAGAAACGCCCAGAGTCCATTGCCATTTTTATCCCCACCGGCACTCTGCAAGTTCTTGCTGCGCAGGTACTGTGCTGTGTTCTAACAGTCTGGCCAGGGAATGGAGGCATCCCACACAGACAGGCAGGCAGGCAGTGAGGTGTGTAGGCCGGCAGGTAGGTAGAGGCAATCCGAGCTTACCGAGAGGTGATGGAGAGCTCCTGGCTAACCATAATGAGGCCACACAGAGTCAAGAAGGCCTTCCTCCGCCCTCTACACCAAATAGCCTATTAAACTGGCTGGATACACCCCAGTGGACTACAATTAGACAGCCTAGGCTCTCTGTTACAGACCATAGCATGGTCAGCCATTCAGACGAAACCTAGTCATCAGCATTTTGCCTTCCTGGCAGATGTATTACTCGTGAAGAGACTTCGGCACCTCTGTCGCATATTATCTGTGGCAATCTCTTTTATCTCATAGACATTTGGGACAGCATAATTTTTGGCTGCTAGCCCTTTTTATCTGCCGTGTAAAAGCCTTCATTGTTTTCATCATTGTTTATATCAAAGTAATCCCTCATGGCTCATACAAAGGCTGGCACAGAAAACCATGAAGCCTTAATACGTTCTTATATCCCGAGCCTCTGTATCTTTTTTAGTCAGACTAATGACTTTTCAGCTTGTTCAAAGTGATCATAAAATCTACACATATGCACGCTGCTGCTGTTCAAAGTGATCATAAAATCTACACAGATGCATGCGGCTGCTTATTTTCCTTCCAACTATTGTTTAGTGTTTAAAGTCTCTGGTCAGTCATAATTTTGTGGGTCATAAGTGTAAAACTGCCAAAGCTGTTTCATTGAAGCACCTGTTTAGTTGTTTGTTTCTTTGTTAATTCCAGTCTTGAGCGTTGTGTGGGTATCACAGCTCCTGCACTGCTACTTGGGGTTTTAATTCTATGGGATGATGGGAAATAAAAGGACCATTACATTTGTTTCCTACCTCAGATTATAAAAACAAATATGCAAAACTGTTCCATTCTCCTCTGGGAAGAACATGTGCTGGCGTGGCCCTGCTCACCAGGGCGGCTGGGAGGCCTGAAAAACATGAGGGGAGGAGTGACCCGTATAGTGCTAGAGACGCTGAACAGTGCGCTCTGTGATGTCAAAAATAGGGGGCTCACCTCCCACGCGCTCAGCTCCCATTATCTCAAATTGACCATGTGCTGCTATGAATGCGCAATTACTGGAGGGGGGGGCACTCGAAAGAGAGGGCTCGTTACGCTCACACACATACTCACACTCCTCTTCTTCCGGCCGCCTGCACTGTCCTGCTGTAGGCTGCGGTGCTGGGACTCAGCCACTTCTCTGGAATCCACTTGTGTGCTTGAGGAGCTGACATAACTAGCTAATTTTGGTCAAGGCATATCATAACAAAAAAAGAAAACTTTTTTTTCTTTGTTTAACTAAGCAGGAAAGATTTTAACTCATGGTGGGCTGTCATCAGTGTGATACTTCTTTTTTTTTTACAATTAGCTAATTAAACCTTTTCTTTCTAAAACTTGGAATACAATCAGTCATGTCAGTTAATTAACACTTTCAATTTGGAGCATGTCTTAATTAGCCCTCAGAAGAGTGTGTTTGTGTGTGTGTGTGTGTGTGTTTGTGTGTGTGTGTGTGTGTGTTCAGAAGCTGCAGAGCAGAGCACTCCAACACATGTGCTGCTGTTGAGATAATCTGCTTTGTGTGTCTTAACCCTGAGCTCGCATCAGAATGAACCCCGAGCCCAACAGCATCTGCATGTACTGGAGGAGGAAGATGTGTCTCCTGACAGATACAACAGAACAGGTTTCTCCAGGTTTTATGTGAAGTGTGTTTGTGAGGAGAAGACAAGCAATAGCAGCCTCATTTTTTCACTCTAATTTTTACAAGTTTTCTAAGAAGATCTTTTTACCTTTTTAGACTTATTTATTCGGCTCTGATTTTATGCCTTTTATGTGCTTTATACACACGTTTGCATGCCAGGCTATTTTACAGATCAACTCAGTTCAGATTGCCACTGCTTTGGGCCTGTCAATTTATGGCAAGCTGTCAGTCCAACTATAAAACATGCCAATGTCTCCTGTCAAAGAAACAAACAATAAAGGTGCTTGGGTATTTTTTATGAGTTGGTGTGATGAGACAGACGGACAGACAGACAGGTAAAATGTCATTTTTGGACTCACATAAGAGTGTGTCTTTGGCATGCAGAGTCACGCTCAGGCTGCCAGTTTATTGGATTCACACAGAGCATTTCCCCTTTAAATCTGATATTGCTGTGAGCTGCAGGGTGGCTGTTAAACAAGAGCTATTACACTGTTTACCGTAGGTGTATATTTTATATCAGTTCCCTTGTGTTTTTTTTTTTCTTTATCAAGTATGTGTCAAAGGTGCCAAAAGTTTCCTTTGCTTTGTCATATAAATAATACATTTGATTGAACATGGCATTTTTTGGACCGTGATATATTATGAATTCAGATTTTTTTTGGTGTATGTGTGTCATGAGGGCAAGGATTTTCCCTACAGGTATTATCTCACCTGCAATATTGTCTTATGTGAACTCTTTCCATGTGGATTTTCACCACACCAACCTGGTTTGAGCAAGCAAACATGAATTTCAAATAAGGATGGGACACACTGGAGCATCTGTGGCTAACCTTCTGAGCATGTGGTGTGTGTGTGTGGTATGGGGTTTGCAGGCATGCGTGCAGATTCACCGGCAACTCGACAACAACTCTTTCTCGCATGATTTATTGCGGGCTTATCCATAGTGTTGTGGCACACAAGCCTTTGTGTAATTACTGCATTATTCATCTTTGCAGCTCTCACCCAGACACACCGCGCAGCCTGTCAGCCCCAAACACACTCAGCGCAGCACAGCGCACTGCAACGCAACGAGGCAGACCGCCTGGAACAGTCCCAGGCCTGGCCAGCGTGATAAAAACAGCTGCAGTATAACTCGCAGGTTCCCCCAGAGGAACCCTGTAGGATCTGAATGCCAGCACCAAGCTCCCCCAGGTTGAACAGTTGAAGGGCATTCATCACTGTTTGAAGACTGATGCTGACTTAGGGGGTTCAGGGTTTTCACACAATGGGTTTAAATAATTTTCATTATATAATTTGCTGTTTTATACCTAGGCTATAGGAACATTGTTAAAAAGCATTGGTAACTCTTTAAATATTCTGCACATGGCAGCACTCATCCTTACTTTGTTTAAGCCTCAGTTCATCATCATATAGGAACATAGAAGCATCATAAACTTCAGTCCAATCCACTAGGCAGAGGTGACAAAGGAAGAAAAGTACATGTATTGTAAGACGTGCTGAACTCAGCAAAATCTCGGTACTTTTTTTTGAGAAAGGGGAATGTCCTCTGCTGTATTCTAATGCTTTTAATAGGTTGCAGCTTACTTAGAGGTATGCAAGAGAGACTGTTTTAGAGCGTGATAATACTCTATACATACTGGTGGCTGTTTTCTTTATACATGTAGTATATGGAAAATATTAATGGAAATTATACATTGCTTAATGGTGTCATCCCATATGCCATTGCCACATGCCACATGCACAACCCCTCCTTATAACTGTAACTTGATACTTGACCTTCATACTTGACTGATGCATGAACCCGAATATGACTCATCCTTGCACTGATGCTGTAATTTTTATATTATTAGGCTATTTTTATTTTTATCTTATTGTCCATATACTTATACTAGAACTGTTAAATTGTTATGCATATATTTTTTATTGCCCATTTTACATATGCACATATTTATTGCTGGACACTAGACTTTTAACCTTGCACTAATGCACTACTGGACTGCTCATTTGCACAACTACCTTGACACACACCTCATACTGGACCACAGTACATTCATGCGCATCTCTACCCTTAGTATTGGTATTCTATTGTTGTTTTTAGTAATGTTGATCTAGTCATCTAGTTGCTTCTTATCATCCTGTGTACACTGTATATGTTGTGTGTGATTTTTTTAAGCTGCTGGGACCTTGAATGTCCCCTTGGGGATCAATAAAGTATCTATCGATAGTAGATATCTATTGAAGTGCATAAACAGACGGCAGACATGGCAGAGTTCGCGGCAGGCTCTTTAAGTCTCTGCTGAAACATCTATCTATCTATCTATCTATCTATCTATCTTTCTATCCATCCATCCATCCATCCATCCATTGTGTGAGTGGGTAATGGCGCCCGCCTCAGACCTTGTCAAACTGATCTATGGTATAGCTTTAGGTTTGTCAACTTGATTGAGTATTTGCATGCTTACCAGCAAACTGAGGTTCTAAATTCAACTTCTTTTTGGAAAATACTAGAACACTTTCAATACTACTAACCTTCAAGACTAAAAGCACAATGATTACACTTGACCCTTAAAATCTGCAGACATTTGACATGACTTTTGTCATGACTTTTTTGACTTTTGTTGAAGAAGCCTTGTTAAAACCGTTTTGCACCTCAAAAGACCAAATTTAAGATGTAAATTTAATCACTGTGCTCCATACTTTTCTAATAATTTGTTACTCATTTACATTTAACTGAAAACATTGATAATCATACTTGCTTGCTGTAGGAATGTTAATGCCATTGATTATCCATGGAAAGCTGATGAAGTGCATAAACAGACGGCAGACATGGCAGAGTTCGCGGCAGGCTCTTTAAGTCTCTGCTGAAACCTCTTCTGCTAAAACACTCTCTAGGCTTTTAAACAAATCGTTTTTGTTATCTGATTAGCCTTTGCTGACTGGAAACTTCAACCCCCAAGTCCATTTACTAGACACTGCCTTTTACTCCACTCCTCACTGTCCATTAGGGGTTTCAGTATGTTTGAAGTTTTTGTCTGTTCAGCTGTAAAAGTAGACCACACGAGGGGCCTTAGCTCTTCACGTTATATTTTCATAAATAAAAACATGAATGCTCGTTTGCAGGGAGAAAGCTATTACCTCAAAGTCTTACTTGATAAAGTAAAACTGGCAGCAGGCTTATAAATTTGCATCAGGCTCCTGGGCATGTTAAACAGTCACAAAAATGATTTGGTATTTTGGTATGGTACTGAGGGAAGGGGCAGTGAGCAAACAGATGATGCAACACACCTCTCTCTTTCTCTCTCTCTCTCTCTTCCATCTCACGCCGTTTGCATCATCATCATCATGACTCAAGTGTCCATGTTGTGCATCTCCCACTTCTCCGCTGAACCTTTGGAATCTCAGACACCCTCCAGACAAGCGCTTGGATGGTGAAACAAAAGGTGAGAATGACAGCCAGCCCTGGCGACAGCCTCCAGGCCACTGGTCTGTCTGTGTCTCCATCGCCTCCTTACAGAGCCTTCATTGTGTTGGGCCTCGGGCCAGTGTGGATGCATAGCCATTTATAGGTGTTTCTCCTCACTTAGCCAGTAATGAAATCAGCACAGGGAATCTGAAGGATGGCGCCACAGGGACTGATTAAAGGATTTGTGGGTCAAACCAAAAGAAAATCATTGGTTTATAATGGATGCCAAGCGGGATGACAAGTAAACAATGCAGAGACAAACATGCTGATGTCTGTGCATGTCTGTGGACTCTGTTAAAGCATGACAGTAGTTTGGTCCATATTGAATCTTTCTGATTTTCTTTCTGTTGCATAACCTGCTGTTTATCAATGCATTTGCACGATTTCATAATTAATACAATTACATATTTAATTACCAATGTTTACCACAATTTGTGATGCGAATGATGCACATAATAACTTGTCTGGACTTATGACAGTCCTTCATATGATATACCATGTATTGCAAAATCTTCAAAAATGCATGCACTCTAATTCACACATATTCAGTGACACGATCCTGCCTTGATACTGTGATACAAATTCCCTCCACCCACAAGCCTAATAATAAGCGTATTTATGTGCAGGCAAACGAAGCAAGCAGAGTAATGATCTTTCAGCATGAGAAAATACTCTGAAATATCTTCTGTCCCTTTCCTAGTGCTGAGCAAGCACAGGCAGAAGCTAGATGAAATCAGTGAAGTACATTTTCATTTTCTCAGCCATTCTCGCCGCACCCTTTGTCAGGCGTTGTGGAGATGAGGTCTATGTGAAATTCAGTTCTCTTCTGTCACACTTCAGACACACAGCCAATCTGCAGACATTATGATGAGACTTGAGGTCTTTTTTCAGAGGTACATGAGGAAAAGCTTTTATTTGACTGATATAAATGTTCCGAGAGTGGGCTAGTAATAACTTCTTCATTTATTGCTTCCTGATGCACAGATATTTTCAGAGTCCACTTTTTCCCCTCATCAAGTCAAATAGTTGTCAACGAAAAACAGATGAAGAAAAACCTCCAGAAGCCAATGTTCTCACCACTGCCCATGCGTTCTAAAATTGCCCCAGAAACCATAACGATGGTTAAACTGTCTTGAGAAAAACAAAGAGCAGAGAACAGGCGCCTGTTTTCCTATAGGTGAACTTGCTGAACTGATTCTAATAGGGAGGCAGGAAGCCCTATATGGGTCAATATAGCAATGAAAGTGGTGCTGATGACGCCGGCGTCCCTGTGTCAGAGGCCCTCCTCTCCCCATGCGCCAGTGCCCCCCTAATGAGCACAATTAGAGACAGGAAAATTAGCTAGCAAATTAGCTAAATTAGAGCAGGCAGCTCGTCCTGCCATGCCTTGTTTTACACGGGTGTGCAAATAGAAAACCATCAGAGGCCATTTTGTGAATGTGTCCAAATCATATAGAGGTGAGGGGTTGGGGGAATTAATCATGTTGATTACCACAGCAAGACCCAGAATCAGTGGCCTGGTAAAGACTGTTTAATCATATTGATTTTACACAGTGAGAGCCTGTTAGCTGTCTTTACTTGGAACACCCTGTTCTGGCCGGGGATTTGAGCAATTCAGACTCAAACACTTGGGCTCACTCTACACTTACGACTGGCTGTAAAATTCATCATTTAGCGTGTTGGCATCTGCCAGCCTGCTCCATCAAATAGCCCTTATTTTCTCTCCTCTTTATCCGGACTGTCTTCCGTCTGTTACATAACGCTTTTATCCGCCTGTTCAGCCTCCTCTTGGCTTCCCTCAATTTGTAATGGCTTTAGCATTGTCTTCACTTTCTTTTGTGTCTTGCTATATTCCAATCTGTTCTACTTTTGCTTAATTAATCATTAAAACGACTCTTTATCGGCTACTGCGCATGAGGCGCCTGAAACATTGAGTTCATTGTAAATAATACAGTTGGACTTGCACTTTCATGTTCCGCATTCAGACAAAATGATTTAGGGAAGCAGAAGCTTCATAAATGCTTTGAAGCAGTTTGCTTTGTGGTGGTTGACAAAACAATATAACATGTTCTCTGTATACTCATTTTTTTGTACTTACATTCAAAATAAAGTTGACAGCAAATCTCTCATGACAGGATACATTATTTCTATATTTTCATATGTATTCATAACGGATTTAAATATATAGAAGCTAGAGAAGCATGAATTGCCCAAAGGAAACAAACATGGGGGAATACATTTCGTCGCCTATAATACTGGATATTTTCCAAATTGCATTATACACTCCTGGCCCGCTCATTTCCCTTCAGAAAGGACTTGTTTGGACTCATTTGATACCCGTAAGGTTAAGGTGGTCATGGCCAATGATGTCATCGTGTCTCAAACTCAATTTGAGCATCTTCCTGCGTGAAACCTGACAATGTTCCAGATCACTGAACACCACCTCCGAGCCTCCAATCATATTTGACAATCTGGACAGCTGCACCTAATAAGTACAATCTACTGTAAGTTATGATCCACTGATTACTGACATATGAAATATCTAAAAATGCAAAAACATTAAAAAATAAAATAACAATGACTAATGCTGTAACATCGTTAGACAGCCACTCCATATTTATCCCACCTACTAATAGTGGAAGTGACTATAACTCTCTCGCTCTCGCTCTCTCTCTGTACACAGGTGCTCCAATCTCTCTGACTCATTCTCTCCATCCATTACCATTAATGGTTTTGTTACTGTTTAACAGGTCACTGATAATTGTACATTCTTTAATTCTTCCATTCATTGTGCATATGTACTTCATCATGAATGGAAATAGCATTCACATACCAAACGGAATGTATTCATCAGAAAATTAAATCCTGATTCCTTTTATGGAACATTCTTCTAGTGTTGGGAATGGGAATGCCACTTGTGTTGGGAGGGTATGGGGGGGAGTGGAGGGCTGTAGTAGTGCTCCAGTGGTGGCTCTGGCTCTTCCCTGTGGTGAGGAGCGGACAGCGGTCGGCGCACAGCGTGAGACCCCAGACTGAGACTGTCCGGCTACTGACCCAGGTCTGCTTCCTGCTCTGGATCAGTGCAATGTAAACAGCCGTTGATTTGTATAAACGCACCCTTGCTCCTTGCCTCCATCCCCCCAGCACTGGCTGAGGAGGAGAGGCCCTCACTGAACACGGGGACAGAGAAGCCGTGCGGGCCCTGGGACTGAAGCCTCACACGTCTCCCAGATTGGGGTCGTCTCGTTGAGGTCACATTTTGGACATTTAATCTGTGCGCTATGAATGTGTGTGTGGGTGTGTGTGTAATTTTCTATGTACAGAGCGCACTAGAGTGAGGACATGGAGATTAGCCACATACGTGTGAGCGTGAGAATGTGCTAGTGCGTGTGTTGCTCCCTCTCTCTGACCTCTCTGCCCGGTCAACAAACAAACAAATGAGACAGGAGGGCTAGGCACGGGCAGCCTGCAATCATGTCAGCCCTGACTCATGGCCATCTCCCTGCATTTGTGCGCTTCTGGACATCTGCGCTTGTCGTCATCATGGGGAGAGAGATCTTATCAGGCAGCAGCTCTGTTTGTTTTCGGGCAGGAAACCCAGAAGAGGCATGTCTATCATTTCCAGCCCTCTGCTCTGTGCTCTTGCTTCCTCACAACATCCCGATGTGACCACACGGAATTCACTTCACACAATTGCTTTGTTTTTGGCCACGCTGCATTTCTCTTTTTCTCCCCCCGTCCCCACACGCAGGTGCACCTCCCCCCTCCTTTTTTCCATGTTTAATTTTTACTCAAGCTCCAATCGATATCACTCCCCATGGGTCTTGCTTTATTTTGACATTGTATGGAAAACTTTCCTCTTTAATGTACAATGGTCACTATCAAATTACTTACTATATTAAAAAAAAGGCGCTTAGTCCACAAAAAAGGGAGGAAAAATATCTCATGTAAGCAGTATTGGGACTGTGCATTATGTTTCACTATAAAAGTCCTGACAGGGGTCTAGATGAAGCAGCAGCTCACCATCCATTTCAAAAGCTCATCATCCATATTCGTCACCTACGGCATAATTCCTAAAGTCTGCACGAACAGTGTACAGGGACAGTTTCTGACTTTAAAAGTTCAATAGATCCCAAGGGAGGAAAAAAAAAGCAAAATCAATAAATCTGAGGTGTTCGGGAAAGGAGCAGGAAGGAGAGGTTCTGAAAAGAACGCTTTTATTTAGCCAGCTGCCTGTCAGTCACTAGCATAGAAGGTGAGAGGGAAAGAGAGAGAGAGACGCATGGACAGCAATGATCACATAGGAATGCAAATGAAGCAGCAATGCTTGGCTCCCAAGGTTATACAGGCAGACACTGCATGCCTGGACTTCTCCACTAGTTTAACTTCACCTTAAACCAAGGAGGTAAAACTTTAATGAACACTTTACAACCGTGGTGGAGCAAATTAGCAGACTTAGTACATGCAGATGCAAATCCACAATCATCTTAACATTTCAAAAAATAACACAACAAATAGGTCTTCTGCCATACATGATTGTTCAATTGCAATGTTCAAACTGATGAGGCTAAGCTCTCATCAATAGCCCAGGTGTAATTAGCCTTGTCGTCTGCCTAAATGGGAAACTTATTCATGCATTGCTGGCTTCCCCGACACGACCCAGGCCAAGCTTGAGCGTGGCATAAATCTACACAATAAGGTCTGTGTCCCTAAGAGCACCCAACAAAAAGGAAAAACTGTTGATCATTTTTATTATTTATTATGGCAAATCACAAACCCAACTGAATCAATGCTGAGGACTAATGAGGTTGTTTTGCATGAGAACGGGGCCAGAGCTGAAGCAATCAAGTAGACGGCAGCGCAGGACGTGCCCGCTAAATTCTGCCCATCATTACAGGGCCAGGAAAGGGCAACTTAGCCGCCGCTAATAGGCTTGTTTGTCGTTGTGTGGGTGCCTCAGATGGCTTTCAGGGAAGCAATCGTTGTCACTTGTGAGGACCTTGGTGATGGACTACCCCGTGACTGGGGAAAGTGTGGGGGTGGTGGAGGTGGGGGTATGGAAGAGTCAGCCTTCCTTGCCCTGCTTGGGATTAAGTGAAGCTTTTCTGTAATGTATTATTTGGACAACACTGCTATTTACATTCTTTTAAACCGCCTGGAGAATAGGGCTATCTGGATGGTCACATTGTAGCTTTTATCACCCCCCACCCCCCTTCACAAACTTGGCTCTAGGGAATAGTTTCATAAAATCATCATAAAAAAAATCCACCAACATTTTCTTTATTAACACCGAATGGTTAACTGGAAAAGAGAAGAGACATTTCACTTTTTATTTTCTCTTGGCAGTTGGACGGAGGGCCTGTGCCAAGTCTGGGTGTAGGGTGTAAAATCTAGAGCAGTAGATCAGATAAACGAGTGGAGAAAAAACACAGACTCCACAGACAGGCCAATAATGAAAAAGCCCTGTCTGATTTGTTAATGCAAGGTTCTTATACTTTTTTTTATCTTATAGGGTTCAGTGCAAGTTACTATATTTTTTAGCAACAGAACCCGTGAGCAAAAATGGAAGATAGGCGGAGCAAGATACTTTGTTGACAAGCCAATACCATGAATCAAAGGGGTGTGATGGTGGTGGTAGGGGTTGGGATGGGAGTGGGGTGGTAATACTAAGCTCAGAGGCACACTTTGTGATGTCGATGGTAAAATTCTGAATTTCATCGAACATTTAAAAGGCTTACATTTTTGAAACATAGATGTACATTTTGGACAAGGTATTTCCAAACTATCATTTCCACTTGAGATAGCATGACTCTGGAGGAAATCAACTTTAAATCAGGTGTGCTTATTTTTGTGCAAGGTACTATAAAGCCAAGCCCAGCAGTGACACAACTATTTTTGCAACTCAGGGTTTGTTTGTCTTTTTGTCTTACCCAAGACACTGGACATTGGTTGATGCCAGTACATGTGCCAATATTGCTATTAGTGGACACGATTCCATCTCTACTGAACATTAGTCAAAAAAGGCAGGTGGACGGAACCGACTGTATGCAAACAATGCAACAGTTGGCAGCATGCAAATGCAGTGGGCAGCCCACAGTGGGAACCATCCAGACCAAATCCTCCAGGATTCCTGTTTGTTAATACCAGCCACTGGAGTTCTGCATTAAGTAAGGGAGGAAAGCAAGCTGAGAGTTTAGCCATCATCCATTAAGACCAGGGCTAAATAGCTGAGGCAGCTAGTGAATCCTAAGCCTAGAAATCTAGATGTTCTCTTGTAGTCTAAATAATTGTTGAGCTGGGCCATTTTTTTTTTTGACAATTCAATCGCGGGCCATCATCATAAGGCAAACCATGCTTTCCTACTGGAAAAAAAACTTTATTAGCCTATATCATAGGCCTATATCCTACTCTATTTATAGGCCTATCATTAGCTATAGGCAACAAAATAAAAAAATAAAAAATAAATAAATGACTGCTGCAGCTCTTGTCATCCGTCATTCAACAGATAGCAACCTGAATAGCTAATGATTTGGCTATGCATTAGTAGTTGCTAATTCTCGCATGACATCCTCATGTTGTTTCTGTTTGGGATGTGAAACACTCAAGATTTTTAGCTAGCAAAGCAAAATGTCACTGTCCACAGCGACGAAAAGAAAAGTTGTTAGCAAATGTAGGACGTACACAGAAGAGTGGAAGGAAAGATCTGTGTTCAGCCCACCTGAATTTATGAACATCCAACATCTCATCCTGCAAGGAGTTTGTAGCCGTTTGCAAAGAATATATTGGAAGGCACCACACGATGACGCATGGCTAAAAAAAACGCATGGCAAAAAAAAAACGCATGGCCATATCCACCTGCTAATTGGTGCTCTTTGTTAATCGCCACTATACCTGTCTTTTGTAAAATGCGCTATACAAATAAAATTGAATTGAATTTAGTTTAATTTAAATGAGGGCCGGATATAGGCACTTACAGCGCAGCAAAAAGTTACAAATGCGTCCCTCAACGCAGCATGGATTCTCACAACAACAGGCTGACGCAGAGGTTATTAACGAAGTGATGGTGATAGTGTAATAAAATCTGTTGAATTGTTGTTTTTGACAGCAAATATTATAGGTTTTTATTTTAATCAACCTCATCTGGCAGGCCAGATATTATTGACGGCAGGCCAATACGACGGGCCGCTATTTGCCGACCACTGATATAGGGCCTCAATAGCTGTTTGCTTTGGTCAGACTAATCACATCGCTCTATCCTTGTATCCTTCAGCTACACGTCCCTGTGTGGTAGCTCATCAGCTTATTATTGCACCGGCAGTTTGTGAGACAGCCATTTCCACCATTGGATTGTGACTGGTGTATCAGTCATAGCCCGACTATATATTTTTATGTTAGTCTTGTCAGGTTGGAATCCCTTGACAGGATAATGGACAACTGAATGCTGGTTTCAAAAGAATTAGTTGAAACCGTGACATGACCGTTCCACTCTGATTCTCCAGGCCTTAATAACAGAAAACCAATGTAGAAATGTGCTCATTTGTTCATGGCAGGCTACCAGGCAATTGGTGGGTTTAGCTAAATGGGATTAAAATAAAATAAGATGAGAAATTGTCAGTTTTGTGCATACAGAAACCCAATAATAGCAGAGATTAAAAATGTCAATATCAGTCAGTAGACACTGTGGCACGTTCTTTAAATTGCTGTCCTTCATTGTGCATTGGTAGGAATGTCCATGTCTCTTCTAGATACACCTGAATGGAAGACATGAAGTCATCAGAAAACATTTGTAAAGTTAAATTATGCCATGCATTTTTATTGGTATTTTGTGAGGGCCATTTAATACATTGCATTAGAGTAGATCACAGAGTTCAAAGGAAATGTAAATGCTAGATTTTTTTTGTCCTAGTCAACATTCATACTAAATTTAGACAATATGCCTCAAGGCATTGAGATAATGCATTCATAAAATTCTGAGTTATGTGTACAAGTAAACATTTGTTACAAAATGTTAAGTATACGCCTCAAGGTGTTTTGAAACTGTTGAGTTCACAAAATCTGAACAGACAGACGGACAAACAAATAACATCATGGCTCCAGCCACTGCCGGCTGAGAGGCATACAAAATTGACCATGAATCGATGTGTTGTGGTCAACAAATTTCTCTGTGTTCTTTTATTTTTTTTGGCTTTTTCCACAGAATTGAAAGTCAACACGCTGTAGTCTGATGAAAAAAACAAACAAACAAACAAACAAGGTATTGTTCACACAAAATCTTTTTGATATACAAAAAACATATTTGACTATCAAACATGGTGAAAATACTATACTTCTGGCTGTACCACCAATTTTGTTTTATAAGTGTACATAATAGGACAGTTTTTGGGATGGTTTCCTACAGTAAAACAATCATCCTTCCACTCCCCCAATATCAGTACTGAATCCAATACAAAACCAGTCAGTCAGACGTTGCCTCTGTGCGTCAGCATCAGCATCTTCATGCCATCTGTAGACATATAGACACTGACCAAACAATGGCACAGATGTAAAACTACAGCATTTCACTCTTCTGGTTCTCTTCCCTTAGAATAGACATCAGGAGAAAAGGAGGTTTTGTTCAGTACAGTCTCAGACTCAAGATAACATTTTCTTCTTTGTTGGTGTTGTCTCAAACTCACAGGTAATAATACTCACACTGGAGTCTCAGCCCACAGAGAATAACTTTATATTAAGAGAGTCCTTCTTTTGTTTTTCTTTGCCTTTTGTGTGTTAAAATTCTGAAATACCCACTATTGCACATTTCTCAAAGCAAAGGCATGAGCAAGCAGCCTGCAATTATAATTAAATCCAATTGAGTGCAGAGGCATTTTGATCCACATATCTGCCACCCCATAGTTTTTGGAAAGGTCTTTTTTGCTTTGGTCATACCTAGATCGTGAGACATACAGGTCAGGACTTCCAGACATTTTTCAGTAAAAGTGGTTAAGTGAACAAAAGTGTGTCTGACTGCTCCTAGAAACAATCCCCAGTCCAACTGCTGTGAGCTAAATGTTAATATTAGTGTATAGGTTCTTTATATTGAGGTTCTTTAGAAGGCTATTTTCATGCTGTTAAGGATTTACTCTGAAGGCTCCTATAAAGTCCTGTTATAATTTCCCACAACATGTGCTGTTTCTGTATTTTACTAGCATATTTAAATCTGCATCACCTTATTACTGTTTCATTTTCTAAGTGGGAGAAGTTATTTCATGCGTAAGAGGGCTTGTTATTGTTACAAAATGACCTGGGAACTTTTGATTGTAGTAACACATTTATAACAGTCAGTAATTACACACTTATGAAGGAATCATTTAGATTAGTTTGCTTAAAATCATCTTTGGGGGATAGTTTAAAGGCCAAAAGGCCAAAGGCAGGAAGTAACTCTTGATTTTGAAGTGGGAACTCTTGAATACACTTCAAAATAATGTGATTAGTGTTTTATGTAACAACGCTTTGTTTAATTCATCCTTAGAGTGACACACATACAGATCATTACTGTATGTAGAGCGTGACTCACTGAGAGTCAGACGCTGTTCACCCAGACTCCAAAGTGAACTTTGACCCGAACATTCTTAGAATATGCATAATGGCCTCTCTGCACAATGTCTCACTGGCAGGCTTCAGATCAGTGTAATGAACATCCACAACTAGTTCACTCTTCTTTCCTTTGGGCTTCCATTGCAAAACTCCACTTACTCCACATGCAATGAAGTGCAGCCAGGGAACATGCAGGCAATCTAAACAGCGCAGTTGCATTTTCCATGAGCCACAGAAGCACATCCGTATCCATCCTAGCAGAGAGAAGAAAACTCAAGAAAATAGGTGACAAACCCCCTGCTTTCACTTGAGAAACTGCCCTACTTTCTTCCACTTCCACAGTCAGTATAGATCCAGTATATATCCAGTACCGATTATCACTCTGAAGGCATAGTATAACTGGCTAGCAATGATGACATTGGTGTAGGATTGCCACCTTTATCTAAATCAATCAGAGAGGGGCTATCTAGCTATCTTGATGGACATAGTAAATTTTCAATACCATCATTATTAGGCTGTTGATGTTTCCTCCTAACACTGTTGAATTTTTGAGTTCTTGGGAATGCTGGAACAAGTTATGTTGCATTTTTTGGACAAATGCTGGACCAGGTTTCCACTACACAAAAAAGACAAATGGTAAATAAATCCTTTTAGCATTCTACTGGTATGGTGTAAACATCCACAGACAGGGTCTGCCAGTAAGGAGATTTTTGCAGTCCGTCAGCATTCTAAACATCACTGTAAACACACACACACACACATATTCTATGTGACAAGCACCTGCTTTACTTTTGCACTGTTATGTTACGTGAGAGTTAATATTGAACCAGCCAGTGAGCCATTTTTTTATATTGAGCAGGCCAGTTTTCATCATCATTGTGACCAGGTCAGTGCAATTAAAGTAACTGCAATCACTTTTTTGGAAAATTGGCCTTTTTTGCTTCATTAATTAAAACCAGATGTGTGTCTTTGGACATGTGGGGAGCATAAAATGTTAAGTTGAGTGTTTTACATGTGACGTCCACAGGCAGCATTAGCCGCTTGACTCCTCTGTCAATCATGCAAAGACAAACATTCAGCTTTTGGGAAGAGGAGCTGCATTTATATGTTCAATTTCATTTGCCCTGCTGGCTCTGGCTGTGTGCACAGCTGACCCGAGCCGGTCGACCCCTCTCCATAATGCATGTGTTCGTTTTAACTGGGATCTTTCCATGCACACTCATGCCGTTGTCTGCGCTGCCTAGGGGGGGGGTCAGGACAGGGGGGCTCTGGAGCATTGACTCCGGCTTTGACCTGCTCGCCCAGGTGTCCTCCCTGCAGAGCCAGGACACAGGCTCTTAATGAGTACAGAGGACCCTATAGCAACAAGAAACACGTACCTTCTCCCTCAAGCACAAAATGTTCTCTTAAATGTCGAGATGTTATTTTGTCTTGAAGTATATTCTTCAAACCACTGAAATCGAATATGCGTCTTTTCTTTTCTTTCCATTCCAGAGTCCCATCAGAGTTAAATGCAACATTATTAAGTAGATTATTACAGGGTTTCCATGGAGTCTTAATATTTTTTTTAAAAACGCCAAGACAGACATTCCATGCCATGTTTAGACTCCCTGTATTTGCTCCTCAGCCACAACTATGTTTTTTGAGTGCCATGACCTGCATTCGTTCTGACTGATTTGCTCTCTCAGGGTTGATTTCGTTCTCCCTCTGTTAACCGGCCTGGTATGCCCTCTCAGTACTTGCTCAGGGTGAAAATGGAGGGCATACTGTCCATGCTAAGTAGTCACACCAATCATCCCTGCATACAAATAATACCCTCCATAGGACAGGCCTATAGAGCTGACAGCCTTCCAAAGGATGGAATGGTCTATGGAATGATCGTTCCTTATTTATTAGGCTTCAAACTGCATGGCTATTTTTTTTTTTATTATTGCTGGGGGTTGATGTAAGTATGAGTACAAAAAAACAAAAAAGAATCCACAACGTTCCACATCAGTGCTCATTATAATGGTAACTATAGCAACTACTTTCTACTTTCCCACAAAGTGTTAGACTAAACTAAAGCTTGTAGATTACTTCTTATAGAAGATAAAATGTATATATATATATATATATATATATATACAACCAGGAGATAAGCAGTATTTTGGTCGGTGTACTGATATAGGAAAACAACGGACTTGGCATTGACAGACGGCACTCGACTTTGTCAAATTCTCCTTATGTCACTGCTCGATGACATTTGCCAACATTGTGATACGTCATTTAGAATTGGCATTAGCCTATATTTTCCACTTTTCTTCCCCAAGTCGCTCCCATTCATTTTCAAATGAGTTGATGTGTGGTGGAAAGAAGAACTTCCGCAGACAAGCCTGTGCTATCAAAACATGTAATGAACTCTGTGTGACCATGCGTGACAATGAAGTCCACGGCATGTATATATTACTGAATATCACACTTATCAACACATCCACGCTGAGGGCTTACTACCAACTTGAATGTGTAATATTCCTACAATATACTGTATATGCACACCATGGTCATTATCCCCTAGATGGGCTATACAATGCACAATCATGTCTGAAACAGTATATGGCTCAACATCTCACAGCCCTTCAATATGGTGCTTATAGGCCTACACTATTATGAGTCTTACGATTCTGGTAGAAGGTTTGATGAACCAACATCCAGCTCATTCATCATTGAGCTGTTGCAGTCCACACCTTAAGTGGAAAAGTGCAGGAGAAGCAGAATGTTCCATTTCTTTCCTTCCTTTTTTGCAGCTTTCTGCACGGATGCGGTGCTCATTTGGCTGCCTTGATAGTCTGAGCTGCTGACAAAGTTGCCTCATGAAATATTAAGGATTCAGATGATCAAGTTAAAGCACTTCCAAGATGTTAGTGGTTCAGAACCCCAGATGTGCTGAGAGAGAGAGAAAGAAAGAGCAATCTAAACAAATGGTGATAGAGCATAGACAGTACTAGTGTGATGTTTTTAAAGCAGGGCTAAGCAACGTTTTGTTTTTTTTCTCTCACGAGCTCCCTCTAAAGACCGCTGCATTGCATTGTATTGCACTGCATTCTATTGGAGGCGGACTGCTGCTGTTGAACATTGCAAATGTATCTACCGTTGAGGCCACAGTGGCGCATTCTACACCATTCGTTTGCCATGTTATCATCCTAAACAGTATGAAACAATTACCTGAAAAATGTTGCTTAGTGGGCCTTTAATGACCTGAAATATGAGATGTAGCTGATTATTTTCATGTGTTAATTCCCTTGGAAATAAGTTGACTCAGTAACATATCCTATGAACCAGTATTCATGAAGCGTTACAAACATATTCATAAATCTTTAAAACGAATCTGTGAGGCCTTACAACTAATTCCATAACTGTTTATATTTTCAGAACTTTAGTACACCTTAGGCTTAATAAGATAAGGTAATAAACATAATTATTTATATCTTTGACTGTCAAAAACCATTGTAAAGCATCTTGAGTCTTTTGATACAAGGGAAAACTTACTACACTACTCATCCTCTGTAATGATAGCAGGTACTATGCTAGCCATGCGCCCTAAGGTCTTACTAAGGTCTTACCAAGTCACAACACTACCATTGTGGAGAGTCATTGGGTGGGCATATCAAGATAACAATTGGACTGTCAACTCCTTATAACTTCATACTTGACCAATAACAATAACTGTAACTTGATACTTGACCTTCATACTTGACTGATGCATGAACCCGTATATGACTTATCCTTGCACTGATGCTGTAATTTTTATATTATTAGGCTATTTTTATTTTTATCTATTGTCCATATACTTATACTAGAACTGTTAAATTGCTATGCTTATATTTTTTTATTGCCCATTTTACATATGCACATATTTATTGCTGGTCACTACACTTTTAACCTTGCTCTGTTGCACTACTTGACTCATTTGCACTACTACCTTGACACACACCTCATACTGGACCACAGTACATTCAGGCGCATCTCTACCCTTAGTATTGGTATTCTATTGTTCTTTTTAGTAATGTTGATCTAGTGATGTTGTTTTGTTGATCTGCTTCTTATCATCCTGTGTACACTGTAGTATATGTTGTGTGTGATTTCTTAAGCTGCTGGGACCTTGAATTTCCCCTTGGGGATCAATAAAGTATCTATCTATCTATCTATCTATCTATCTATCTATCTATCTATCCATCTATCCATCCATCCATCCATCCATCCATGGAATAGAGATCATCTGAATCAGCTTTGGCATCGGAAAAGGCAGGATGTAGGTTATTTGCTCTTACAGTTATTGCTAAATGAAATTTTTTTTTCCTGGGCCTTATTTAATTTACTGTGACAGTTTGGTCTAATATGAACAAAGCATTTAATTCTATTTTAAAGTAATTGGGTCATGGTTAAAAGGCGAGTTTTCTGAAATGCCTAAAAAAAACTGAAGATAATTACTTTTGATTCTATAGTAACCACGGTTGCTATGGGAGATAACAGGTATGTGCATGTTAAAAACGATGGCAGGAAATTAATTGAAGAATGTTTCATGAATGCACAAGATGTCAATTTATTCTAAACATTAGGACAAGAGACTTAACAGAGCATTACCAATGTTACATCTCACTGAAATTGGCCGATTGCTGGATGCGTATCATTGAAACTCATTCATCTGATTTTGGAGTTTGCCATTTTCCTGTGTCTCCTGACATGTGTCAGTTGATCCCCAACTTTCTGACTGATAGAAGACAGCATGTCAGCACTGGTGCAAATTGCGGATGACAACACTCTCATCAGCATCATGCAGAGTGGTGACGAGGCTGCATATCGACAAGAGGTTGAAAAGCTGCTCAATTGCCACTCTTTAGGACTTCAGGAAACAGGCAAAGGATATCATTGAAGACCCCACGTACCTGCACACTCTCTCCATCCTCCTCACCTCTGGCAGGTGCTACAGAGCCCTGCAGTCAAAAACAGCTCAACACAAGAACAGCTTTCTTCCTACTGCCACCACGTAACTGTAGGTATATTGGGTCTTTACTTTGGTCATTCATCCAACGCGTTACAGACTTAATGCACTATGTCTTATTTTGTATATTGTATTATTTGTACATTATCTTGATACATGCCTAAATATATTTTGTCTATAATAATCAGCACATGCGAAGGTTTATATATGTACTCCCCCCCCCCCCCCCCCCCAGAATGTATATAGCTTAATGTCTTTTTGTTCAGTGTACAGTTAGGTCAAAATCTCTGAGTTGGTAAATAGGAGTGATTCTGATTCAGACATTAAAATGCACAGCTCTGTTATCTGATTACGAATGAGGATGGTGTAGGTATCCTACACTACATGGATACAACATCTAAGGCCAAACTCAGTAGGAGGCTTATATGCCTGTGCAAGTCAAAGGCTGACTTTCAAATAGTCTTAATTCTCTCACCATGGGATTTCTTCCTTGTGATTATGTGTGTTTTATGCTACAATCGGATATATTAGCATTACTGTAACTCTTGCACAAGGACCTTTGCTCGCTGGCCAAGAGCTAGGGTGCTATTCTAAATGTAAGTGTCTAAATGTCTTAATCAAAGGTGTATCTTTAAATAAAATCAAAACATGTCAGGAAGTATACGTCAGGGCACCACACAAAATGTTAAAACCATACATTGTAGTTGTTGTTGTTTTTTATTTACATAATATTTATGCTCACACTTACCTTCACACTTTGCAGTCTTTGTCAGTGATTTGGATTTAATGTGCTGCTTTGCTTTTCAATTATACAGTTTGAGCATGGGGATATATCATATAACTTGGCAGGATGTAGATTTCCCCAAGGGTTTATTGTCGTGTTCTTAGCCATTAATAATGTCCCTTACTGGGTATATTATGTGATGCAAGATGATACTCTAGGTAATTAGACTCCAGGGAACCCACATCATGTATTAATAGGATGGAAGGAGAAAGTCCTCTTCATCTCCAAATGGAAGCGTGGATTGCTCATGCTATGGCAGCACAACAGGGAGTGGGAAATGGGAAATAGGAAAGTGGGAAAGTGTCCTCCAGCACACTGGTCCTTAACTGATCAAGAATCACACATTCAGCAACCTCGACTTTAATCTCTTGCAGTCCAGTTCAGTCCAGTCCTATCAGCCGAGGTCTTCAACTCTTACAGCTGGTGGGTTTGTGTTTGGTTTGTGTATGAGCATTTGTGATTTTGTGCATTTTGTGATTTCTGGCCCGTTCAGTTTGATTTGTTTTTATTATTCCTGTATTTGCCTGAGCCTCAGGGTTTTTTTTTCTTATTGCCACAATGCAAGGCTTTGATTTGTACCTAATCTGCTTTCAACCACTGTAAATATCGAAATTCTTCTCTAGCATGTGGGTCCAGTCTCTTGCCTACACACTGACACTGTGATTCAGTCTAGGGTATAGCTGGACAATGCAAATTTTCATTTTATTAGCACCATGTTCTCAAATACATACAAAATGGCTTCATGTTACCGAAGAGCTATTCAACACAGAATAATTGTGTCTTTTGTGCTGTTAAATTTATTTAAAAAAAAAAATAGTCTGGCATGAATTAGTATTCCTCGGCTGTAAGGAGGGACAATGCATCAGGTAGGCTGTATAATACATTACCTTTAGACTTCTGATAAAGGCTGAGATGGATTCAACTAAACCTTTGGACCAGTTTGGCCTGATTGGCTGCAAAGATAATTGAAGGTCAGTGACCTCCTAGATTGCTTTGGGAATTACATTGTTCCCTTCACTGAGTCTTTCCCTTTCCTTTCTCGCTATCCTACACAACAAATAAGGTCAGTCTCTAAGGTCGCACTGGCCTCTGTATCCATTGACAGTATAAGTAGTATACTGTATGTTGTATGTGATTTTTTAAGCTGCTGGGACTTTGAATTTCCCCTTGGGGAAGTATCTATCTATCTATCTATCTATAAAGAATCACATGAAGCTGCTCTGAATATATGAACATGGCTTAAAAGTAAATAATTCATTTTTTATTTACATATTCACACAACACTCAACAGTCAAATAATAAACAAAAACAACATTCAAATGTATTGAATGTTTTATGTAAAAGTTTACTGCGAAAATGTCTTAATCTCGTCTATAGCTGTATGCACAATGATATGTTGAATGTCTTTGCCGTTATCTGGAGTTGAAAGATTATCTGGTTATCTTTCTAATGAGCCTGAGGGAAAGCGTCCTGTTAATGCAAAAGCAATAGGGAGAATCAATCAAACACCGATTGTCTCCTGTTACTGCAAAAGCAATAGGGAGAATCAATCAAACACCGATTGTCTCCTGGAGGAGGCATCATTTGGAAAATAAAAAAATGGGCTTATGGATGATAATGGGAGCGCCAGTTGTGGGTGAGTGAGACAGGAGGGAGAAAGGATGGCGATATTAAAAGCTATATTGAGAGACGGAGTGCTGAGTGAGAACAAAGAGTAACTCAGAGGAGAAAGGGACATTCATTTCTTTCTTTTTTGTAAACATGTTTTATACTCACCGTCAGATGCACACTTTGGCTCGATTTTTCAGAGTCTCTTTGACTCCAGGGGCCGGGAGCTGTCTTCCATGTGTGGAAGAATACTAAAATCTTTTTTTTTTTTTTGCTGTGTAGTGAAGATTTTCATGTAATAATATCAAATAATACTCTCCCTCTTCAGAAATAATATGAGCATTCATGAAGATGTCCTGCATGATTGTACTACTAATTGAATGGCCTGCATTCAAGAAGCGCATGAATGCTCCAAAGTATGGAGTAAACACACTACTCCTTAGTTTAGAAATTTTACAAAGGAATTTAACTTTCTAAGAGATTTTGCCAGGGCTTAGTGAACCCAGCCAATGAGAAGAATGGTAACTTTTTAAATTTGAGTTTTAAAAGTATACACGAGGACAAACAAGAACACCAAATGTGTTCACATTCACTGTCATCCTGTCTTGTTCTTGTATAAATTAATGTTGGGATTGGTCAAAAACCACACTCAATTGCCCTCATTCTCCACCTCACCACTTGGGAGGTATTTGCAAGTTCATAACATCACCCTGGCTTATTGTGAGTGATGCCTGTGCTTGTTTTCCTTGCACTGAGGTATTTGTTGTTCACAGTTGCATGAATGATACATGAGTCACCTCACAGTGGCCTGGGCTGTTGAAGATATATGGCTGTTTGATGTACATGCTGTTGACCGTCACATCTCTCTCTCCCGTCATCCCTGTGACGCTGCCTGAGATCGGACAGAGATCCGAAAACAATTGGACAGCTACTAAGTAACCCTTCACCCTTCACACGAAGAGACTTCACACTTTAGATACTACACACACACACACACATACTCATTTTGAGTGCAAGTCACACAGCCAGGGGTCTCTGCGGAGACTAACCTCTGCCATCTCCACGGCACTGCAGGACTGCCTGATTAGGTGAACAGAAGGGTTGTGCTCTGCAAGCATATTCCCTTTCACATAATGCAATTCAGGAATTCGTGGCAAATTATGCCTTTCACGTATAGTGCATCCTAGTCCAAGCAGTTAGGGGGCAGTGTGAGCCGAACTACACAACAGCCATAAACATTTTTCTTTTCAAATTCACAGCAAAAGGTCCTCGGCTTCCTGTCATGTGTACTAATTTATCTAGAATAGGGTTACAGCAAGCGGCAAGATGGTAAATGAGCTCACTCAACAAGCATTTTAAGGTTGTGGTCAGTTTTCGTGTGAGTTGTGAGTTGAGTAGTTGATGATCAGCAGTGCAGTAAACAAACCAAAAAGTCAAGCGGTAGAAAAAATCTAGGTCTTACCGTGTGTACGTAACATTGACGTGATATTCCATGGTAACCCGTGTGAGAGTCTAAACAGAATGTGTGAACCTGAGGAAACACAGCTTTTCTGGAGGTTACCAAATCCAAGCTGTGGTGAACTGCCCATGCAACAGCATTTTGGAAATTCAAAAAGGGGGGTATCAGACAATAACGTCCTGGAAAACATCTAATTCAAAAATTGAAGAACTCTTTGCCTTTCACGTTGTGTCCAAAAAGCAGAAGCTCTCAAGTCAGTGACTGTGAACTCAACCTCCAACTCAAAGCCTGATGTCAGCTAAGTGGCACATAAGAAAGCCAAGGCCCCCTCTAGTGAATGGGATCTGAAAATGGAAGTGTAGTCAAAACTATTGTGCGCTTGTGTTTACTAAAGACCAAATCAGTTTGCTAATGAGATTTGCTGAAGTGATCTATCTCTAGGGCTCTTTGGCTTATGAGAGTGCACATTTGTCATTAGGGGTGGGCGATATGGCCTAAAATTTATATTGCGGTATAAATTCAACCATATACGGTAGACGATATATATTGTGGTATTCTTTGATTTCAAAATAACCGTTTCTGAATAGGGACTATTATGCACATAGTGAAGACATTGGGGAGTTGTTTTCTAAACTATTAACAACCAAGAATGTAACTTCAATAAAATGTATTGTGCAAAAACTGTAATAATAGAAAACCTTGTGAGTGACAATTTCCATGAGGTATAAAACTAGGCAATGTAAACATTCAAATGAAATGTCACTACTGTAGTGCAAAATAATGCTTTCCCTTTTACTTTCTTAAATAACACAAAATCTAAACATGCTGATATAAAAAACAAAAGAACAGGAAACCTTGTTACTATGTTACTTTGAAACTACTGTTAACAATTTTTTTTTTTTTTTTTGAGAAATTAATACCTGCCAACCTTGGAAAAATTTTTTGAGTAGCAGTAGGCTACTGCGGCGGCACAGCGTGGCGCAACAGGCGCATTAGGCATTAGTTATGGGCCTAACCTATAATAGCCTATAGCCTGTCATTGTCATTAATTACTGAAGCTTACAGGCGCACATGATGGTCTAATAAAAGAATGGCCTATGTTTAGAAATGAAAGCATTTCTACGTTAGCCTGTTGCTCCTTGATGGCTAACAGCAAAATCATAAATGCGAACTATGCAAAACGCATGATTAAGCCGTTTAGAAGGACGTAGGCATGGTCATTGATCTAGACAGGCTAATTCGTCAGGAACTTCTAAGGTGTTTAAACGTTGTTTGATTTGCTTCCCCTCAGCTAACGTCATGTGTATTATTAACCTGCAAGGCACACACACATCATCCTACTTCTCGTCGTATTTTTTTCTTACTGGGCTACCGCAGGCACTTGCGTGAATATAGCTTTCTGACAGCCTTAATCAAATTTCCATTCTCAATTAACGTTACCTTTAAAACGAGGTTTAGCGCCGTCCTCCCTTGTAAAACCAGCAACATTATGAAGATGGAATCAAAGTTCGTTACTTTCTTTTTTTACCTTTTCTCAATTATTTTCTTGTTGCGATTTGGAGTTCGAAGTCAAGCACGTTTCCAGCATATGTTGCTGTCCGATGCGTACCAGTTACCTAGTGCGCGAGCTGAACTAATCAATCAATGCCGTAGGCTATTAAGAAGTGATAAATCGTACACCGTAGTTTGATGTTTAAATGCATATCTGCTGCGCAAAATGCGTACAGTTTGGGAGGTATGCAACAGGTCGCATTACAACAATTTCATGCAGTCGCACCAATGCGCCCAAATATTTATTTGAGGTCGCATAGATGAAATTTCGGGAGCATATGCGACCAAAATGGTTGCAATTTCGAGCCCTGAATGTAATGTGGCAATGTAAATATTAAAATGAAATGTCACTATAGTGCAAAACATTGCTTTCCCTTTCACTGTTCTTAAATAACAAAATGTAAACATGCTGATATTTCAGCTAATTTCAAGTACAACAGGTAACTTTTGGAAACATGTAAACACAAATTACTTATTCTCACATGTTCACGTCACTGAGCCATATAGCTCAGTGGTTCACGTTCTAGTAGGCGTGACACATTTTGATGACATAATGACTTATCACAATAGGCCGGTATAGTCAAAATCTCTATCGTTGGCCAAATTTATATCGCATACCGTTTATATCGCCCACCCCTATTTGTCATGTTTACATAGTTGACATTTTATCTCTTCTGAGAACTTTCTAGGCTGTTGTTGAGTGAGAGCTGTTTTTCAACATTGAAGAGAAACTTCACTGCCTAAGTTGCAGGCATATGGAGTTGTTCCAATGGTCTGACTCCATAATCCACAATATTCAAGGTCCTAGCAGGTTTTTGTGAGGCAAATGTGTACTTATAGCTTTCTGATTTGCATTTCAATATCAAATTTCACATTCAGAAATTTTACATGTAAATTGTATATGTAAATGTATCGACCCCCTCCGGACATTATAAGCATGACCTGACCGATGTAGGCTGTAACTGTAGCCTAAAGGTCAATTGTGAAAATTTCTTCCATAGTGGTTGATATCCTGTATTGCAACCAACTATTTAGCACTTCCATTCCAAACACGTACTGAATGAAATACCAAGCCAGCCGTCCAGCAACATTTAGTCTGTGAAATTTACAATTTCTTCATGTAATATTATGTATCATTGCTGCTATATATTTTTCTTACTTTGCCATCATTAATTTAGTTTGGAGTTTTGCTATCACAGCTTGCAGTTTGTTCTTAAATGAACAATTATTATCAATGTTCTATAATGCAAGAAAGTCTTGTACCACTCCATTTGTAATTATTCGAGATATGTGATTCAATTATGCCTGTCTACATTATATTTTTGGTGCAATAATCATTATATTCAGAAACAAAAGTAATTTGATTATTGTCATGGTTCAACATGTTTGCGGCAAAGGAAAGTATTAGACCTATTCCGTGTTCCACTTACAATATAACTTTTGTGAGACCTAGTGTTCAGCACGGCCGTGCAGAGACCTTTGGAGGGGCAGGTGCTCAAAGTTAAAAAAAAAGGGCACATTTGAAACACCATACAGCAACATACCTTACAAAATAACGGTCTGGACTGTCGCAACCCATATTCATGAAGAATGCAACATGGAATCACAACATAGGCTACCATATCAAGACAATATAAGATAAACTTTATTTATCCCACATCAGGGAAATTCACTCAGCAAAAACAGCTAAGACAGACAGTAAACACAGTTACACAAGACAAACACGGATTAATAAGGGTACCCATGGGAAAAAACTATAGGCTGTAGTCTATGTGCATTTTGTACAAGAAAAGACTATGGAGATAATGGAGTGAAGGCTAAAGAATATTCCTTGTTGCAGGTGGTTAAATAAATAAATACAATGTATAGTCAATAAACTGATACAGTAAAGATTTTAAATAGGTCGAAATAACTATTGCAAAGGATAATGCACTAGTGTACAGTCCATTGGCACAAGATGATGGGGGCAATAGTTGAGTAGTACAAGTAGATGTAATTATAGTGCTACAATATAACTTTGTACAATACTTTGTACAATTCTTTGTTGTACAGGCATTGTCCACATCTGACATCTTTGCGGTGCAAAGCAAGCGTAGTCTGTTTTACCTGATGGGGTACATTGAAAAGATTTTGTTGAGGAGGATGGAGGGAAGGCTGCTGTTGCTGATGTTGCTGGAGGTAGGCACTGATCTGAGAGTGTAGCAACTAAAAAGAGCATGAGAGAGATAGCTGATTAAACGATTTTGTGATCATGACAAGATGCAAAGACAACTGATAGCTACTGGAAATACTTTTTTTTGAGCTACATGAAAACATAGCCTACTACTTAAACAACTAATTAATCTAATTGTGAAGCATTAAGGTTTTTTTGTGCTCACAAATGAAAGTATCAGCAGTAACACTAATCAATTTGCCTATGTGCAGTTAAACTAATAATGGAGTTGGTATTAGCTCAAACAGAATTCTATACAACACATTCTATGAAGTCCAGTTTATTTAATCAATCAGATGAAGAACAAAAACAAATGTAGACTCTTTTTTTTCTCGGTATGCCTAAAGCCTTTTTTTAAGTATTGTGATGGCATTGGCTTTATTTCAATAACTTCAAAAGACAAACCACGCTTCAAACTAAACCACCTACACACAGTAACCTACTACTGTACATAAACTGTAAGATATCGGATGAACGGACATTACAACAGACCACACTAAGAATTGCAATAAAACACCCGTTGGAGAACGGTTTTTCAGGTAGCGTTAACGTTAGTTTACTGTACTGCCCCAGTTGCCTAGAAGCCACGGGCCTGAATGTTAGCAAAAGCAGCACAAAGCCACAAGTCATGTCCACCTATTCTGGGTGTCAGACACGCACACGCACGCTCGCAAAGCTCACACAATATTCTCACGGCACTGTCTGTCATCTTACAAGAAAACAATGTGCACATCGCACTATGAATGCCGCTGCTGAACCTACTCACCGGTCCTTGGTGGTCGCTTTATGGTGTTCTCCTTCAAGTCTTCGAGGGCTGCAGCGCCAAGCTTCAAGGCCGGTCAGGGCACGTTTACGCGGATCACATGATTGAGCGTAGCCAGGGTATCGAAATTATCGTTAGGCTATGATTTTTTTTGAAGGGCTACAGACAGGCTTTCTCACACATTTAAATAAATAAATAAATAAATAAATACACATTGACAAAAGGGCACTTTGGGCATGAAGGGGCAAAGGGGCAGGTGCTCAAGCACCTCCCGCCCCCCCCTCTGCACGTGCCTGGTGTTCAGACATTCATGGGTGAATTTGAAACGTGGCATTTTGAATATAACATTTTGTTAAACTAATTCTAAGACATAATGTGAATTAAATGAATGCAGTCAAATGTTTTGAGCAGCACTCTAACAAAACGGGTTGACATGCTTAAAACACAGAAAAACATATTAAGGAAGGGATGACTAAAAGGTGAGTTGACCAAAGACAACACTGTAATTAGCATCACAAAAAGTAAGTTCATATTTTTGGAAGTTTGGATCATTGTATAGTAGGTGGTTTTGAAGTAAATCCTAGTTGTATTCCTATTTGGCTAGCTAATTATTTTATTCACCTTTACCCCTGTTATTTGTTTCAATTCACACCAATCACACCCTCTCTCTATTGACACCAAATCACAAAAAATAAACTCTGTTTGTCTGACTGTGAGTCTGACAGAAATGTTGTCTGTGCATTAAACCACTCACTCACTCATTGTATGTCCAATTTGCGCTTTCTTACTTGTCCCCTCACCATCTCACTGTCCCCAGTTACATCTCGTTTTTTGCAGAGCTTTAATTCAGGGGCCCTTTTCATCTCAAATGCATCTTATAGCAAGTCATAATAATGTAATTTTTATATTAGTAGGCTATTTTTATTTTTATCTTATTGTCCATATACTTATACTAGAACTGTTAAATTGCTATGCTTATATTTTTTATTGCCCATTATACAAATGCACATATTTAGTACTGGTCACTAGACTTTTAACCTTGCACTGTTGCACTACTGGACTCATTTGCACTACTACCTTGACACAAACCTCATACTGGACCACAGTACATTCATGCGCATCTCCCTTAGTAATACCCTTAGTATTTGTATTCTATTGTTCTTTTTAGTAATGTTGATCTAGTCATGTTGTTTTGTTGATATGCTTCTTATCATCCTGTGTACACTGTAGTATATTGTGTGTGATTTTTTAAGCTTCTGGGACCTTGAATTTCCCCTTGGGGATCAATAAAGTATCTATCTATCTATCTATCTATCTATCTTTCTATCTATCTATCTATCTATCTATCTATCTATCTAAAGACTATGGTTTACCACTATGTGTCTGTCTCATGTGGATTCTAGCTGAGAGATCCTGCTATTTGCCTTCTCTTCTTCTTGTGTGTTCGGCCCCCCCTTGCAGCCCTGAGGTTTCAAAGCAGAAAGGACTGAACTCTGTGGATCCTTAGCCATCTGGTCACATGTGAAACCAAAGCCAGTGTCCTTTCCCCAGCTCCAGAGCTCCTGTCTGGAGACACAGTGTCAGCGATACATGGGAAGCTTTTGAAACAGCAATGTGCTTTGAATGAATTCTTTCTTTTGATTATTTTTTTTTCTAGTAACATATTTATCATGGACTTGGCCAGACTTGATAAGTAACTGGCCATTAAATGATAGGAAATAAACATGATTTCATTCCAGCAATGTCTGTAGGCCTATTTTAGGGTGGCTTCAGCCCCCCTAAGCATTTTCTTATAGACCCCTAGAAATGTGTGAGTTTGAAAATATTTTTTACGATATTTGAAATAAGGGCAGATATGCACTTAACACAAATAAACAAAAAAGGGCCTACAAGAAGATATTACATGAACTACTGTTACGTTCTCCAACCCTGGCCAGATAGGCACAGGTGGGCATATGGTTTGTTTGTTTGCTGTCACCGAGGCCGGCTTAAGTAGGAGAGGACTACGGGGACTACATTGGCCCTTAGAATGAATCTTTCCTTCTTTTGTCCTTGCTTGTCCAATTATATTATAATTATATTATTATAATTCTACTTTTCTGTTATAAAACCAAAATCTTCAGCAGTCAACCAACAGTATTGGCAACTCTATTGCCAAATGCTTACAAAACACACAATTAGACACTAGCTCTAGCTTTGATGTTGTAAATGCATTGCACAAGATTCATCTGATTGAATCCACGATGCTACAGCCTGAGCTATTATCAAAGTCTGTCTACATCGGCTTGCTTTGGTCTTGTTTACATCATCATTTTGCCCGTTTCTGCAAACCAGTCAGTCATGTCCCTTAACGTCACACTTCAAGGGTGTCCGACATACAACCCATCTCACCGTGTGACCATTCGCAAAACAGCGCCTCTTTATCCCAGCATGCAGTGAGCTCACCCCTGTCACATTAGCAGCTAATTAAGATCTGAACAATTTCCTAGGGGGGAAGTGCTCTACTTTAACTGCCTTTCCAGAGGCTTTGATTCCCACATTAATCTTCTTTCTCCAGAGAACACTTCTATTGATCGGTGGTTCCCTAGACATCAATCTCACTTGGAAGTGATGAACAAGATTAGACTGAAATAAGCTGCCAGGGGAGGAGAGGTGCTAATACTTGCCGCGGAGGGTCCCGCCGCTCTCACCAGCTCCCTTAGCCAGCACTGCGCCTGCGTCGGCTCGGCTAAACTCACTCACGGCTGATTTATGGAATGATTCGGACAAATTTGACATGAAAGAGATATTTGAGGGGAAACAATCCATTTTGTCAGTGCCAGTAACCCTGCTCTGGTCAATAGGAAACCCATAAGGCATGTTTACCAAAGTGGATATGACATTGTGGATTGCCTGGATGCCTAAACCCAAACAGCAAAACTTTTAATATGTTCTAACAATAACCTCTTTCTGGGGTATAGGCCTATGTTTTTGAAATGCTTTTATATCTATTAAATGTACATGGGGGCATGTTGTATCCTTTGCAGTAGGCCGCATAACTGAAAATGGATATATCCTTAAATATAGTTAAAGGTCTCATTCCATCATATTTTCTTTAATTTTGTGGTGGTCTCTTGTCTAAAATAATGTAATGAGAGTTGGCTTCGACAAAAATATGCTGTGGTTGTCTTGTTTCAAGCTATTTTAGTTAGGTGACATCGAGTGCAGGGATAGTGCGAGAGGATCCTTCAAACGTATCGCCTCTGATTGGCTAACAGCACTGTGACGCTCCCTCTAGTGGGTCTGTCTGCAGGCAGCCTAATAATGTTTTCTTGAGGGCGGGCTAACTGCATAGCTAATGTTCAAAGTGACGTAGGCTTGCACGGCTTTTCCGATTCGCTCGTTTTTCCCGGCTGTTTTCTATCACAGGCGAATACAGACTACAGGGGTAGGAGAGCATTTTGAAGTTGAGCATGCAAGTGCAACTTGGGCTGACCTATGGTAATGTAAAAAAATCAAGTATTAAACGGTTTATTTTGGAAGGAGACCTTTAAAACTGTGGAAATGGATAGCTGAAACTAGCCTATGGAAATTGATTATCCTTAAGTAGTTAAAAAACTGTGGAAATGTATCCCTCCTGAAGTATTGTTGAAACTGCGGAAAGTGCACATGGTAACCTCACAATTTGGTTGTCACAAACTGTAACAGATTGAGACAGCACCGTCAAGACAGATTCCAACTACTGCATGTCCTGTCTCCCATATAGTCTTCAGTGCTGCAGGAACAATGAAAGTCATTCAGGTGAACTCGTACAACATGCTCTGACTGCAATGTCTGGCAACCACATTACCCTTACTTCCATCCAACAGATCATGATCAGATCATGGCGTGGAAAAGTAAACAGAGACACAAATGACCGAAGATATTTATGCAAAGTGTACGCAAAGTGTGTGATTCCACAAGACGAGCTTTCAACAGCTGCTCAAGGAGCATCTTATCATAATGCTAAACTGAGGGGCACAAAAAAACACATGCACACAGTAGGTGTCTCGCAGGCCCGCGCAGAATACTCAGTGATTCACCAGGCTGCATTCATAAAGTGAAGTCCTTGGGGACTTACAACCTATACTGCCAGCACAATAACAGCTTTCCCACCTAAGCTTTTGTCATTTTCTGCTTTCTCAGTAACAACCATTTCTCCAGCTCTGAGCCAGCGGCTTTATTAATGGACCATAAGTCCTACTTAAAATCTCTACTCAGAAGGTTGGAAAAGTCAGTTCTTGAAATCGAAACTTTTTTTTTAATAATGTTGAACTATTAGTCTGTTTTACTTTGACGGTTCTGTGAATCATGACCACAGCTAATTAAAACACTCTGCACTCTGCATGCAAACTCTGCATTCAAATGTGTCCAATAAGATTGCATGGCTGGTCACTTCCAGCTCTTTTAGCTGAAAATAGATTCATTAAAATAAAAATTCATTAAAAAGCAAGTGCAACTTAAATGGTAAGTTTGTCATGCACCATCAATTTTAACTGTTCTTTTATAGGTCAAACTAAAGACACACTTGTTTTAATTTAACTATGGCTCCTTCGAGGACATTCTCCCTTACAGTTAATTACAGAATCCCATGAGCGTGCATGATAAACAATATGCTGATAACGGTGACCATGGTGACACATTCTTTAGTGTACCTCAATAATGCAGCATCTGTCTTCACACCAGCTTGTGTTCTCTGGTACATGAGAGGCTGAATAGCACTGTAGGGATGATAGGATGATAAGTAGTCTTTCTGCAGAGGTACAAAGGGTCAAGTTCCAGCAGCAGTGGGAGCATGTGGTCTTGGAAGACCTCCATGGGAGAGCAATTGGCAGTGGACACGACAGGAGAGGTATCCCACAGCTTCAATTGCAACACCAGTGTGTTAGTAATGGCAGCCCACCGCCTTCTTTTAGCAGGAGAGGTCACACACTGTAGGACACAGCCTAACATGGTCAAACACTGGTTAATAACTATACCGGTAAAGTTTTGTATTTTTTCTCTTATTTTTTTCCAAGGCCAGAGGTTCTCAAAACACCTACATCGTTGCCTCCCTTGAGGGCTAAAATAAATAATCAAAATTGTAAGACCGCTCTTACGTAAGACCGCCCCCTCAGGTTAGACAACTTATTCCTGTTGATGTCGAGTTGAATTCACTTGTGTATTCATCTTAAATATGGCACTGTGCCAAACACAGTCTGTCTAAAACACGCGTACACCTTTTCTCCTTTAATCAAAAGAAATCATCTGAATGTGGTATAGAAAGTGTGTTTTTAATTAGCTGTGTAACTTAAACCAATAAATCAACATTACTACCAAAAGGAGAAAACTGTACCACACACACTGTGATGCTTCTTTCAGGTTTTTCTACTCCACACTTCAGAATAACAGTGCAGGACTCTTGTGATTCCCGGATCTATTTCATGAGATGTTATAGGGATTGGGGGAGAAGCAGACATATTATGACTAAAGACTCCACAAGCACAAGGCAGAGAATAATGCAATTTGAGACTATTTAGAGAGATGGAACTGAACATGGAAGCACACAGCCCTCACTAGTACTATGTAGTTGTTTTGCTATGTTTTCTTTTATGATGCATGATGTAATTATCTGCATCCTTTGTTAAGGCGGTTGTGGCGAGTGAGATGACATTTCTGGTCTTTAATGAAACAAACAGTGATAAGATGGGAAGGAAATGGGATCAATCAACACACACACAGTCACACACACACACACACACTCAAGGGTGAGTCAGTCAGGTCTATTGGGCAGGAAATCAAAATGATTTGCATTGCACTTGCTATCCCAGCGGCAGTAATTAGGATGGTAATGCACTTCATATTTCAAAAGTTCATCTTAATTGATTAAAATGCGTGGAGTGGGATGGCCATCTGGGAGAGATATTTTACTTGCTAAATTTCCATGCGCAGAAAAGGGGGTGCTCCATCCAACAATGTTACACCTGACTTCATATGTAAATGTGCTCTCTCTCTCTCTCTCTCTCTCTCTCTCTCTCTCTCTCTCTCTCTCTCTCTGTGTGTGTGTGTGTGTGTGTGTGTGTGTGTGTGTGTGTGTGAGAGACAGAGAAAAAGAGAGCAAGATTCAAAAACAATGGAGCAACAAGACATCATGGCATCTGGGACAGGCACATTAAAACACTGAACACAATTCATTCTTTGTGAGTCACTCATTGAGAGAACCAAAAATGACATATATATATATTTTCGTATTGTGTTTGATTAACTTTCAAAAGCAGGACTGAGCTCTGATTATTCAATAGCTCTCCTAACTCCCTAATAACTGCAAAAAGAACTGAATTTTAATGGGGGTTGGAGGTAGTAAGACGAAGTTTAAGATGATGAAGTCTGCGTGGTTGGGTGAAGGCTGCAGTTTTTCTAGGAATTTGAGTGCCTATATTACAGACTGTAAGGAAGCAGCAGCCTGACATTATCAGGGCAGAAGTCTCTTCTCTGCACTCAGTCGGAAGCCAGTTCTGTCAGAGAGGAAGCCACTTCAAGAGGAAGAGGAGGCCTAATGGAGATAAATTGGATCATTTGTTGCAGGGGAAACTGATTTTGTCTTTTTCATTTATATTGAACAAGACAGATGTTTGTCTTTTTAAGATAATACTAAGTATCAATCACATGACATGTCTTTTTCGCTCAACAGAGTCTCCTTCATATTCCTGTTTGTGTTTTCATAAAATGCCTTTGACAGTGGGTACAGTCCCTTAATTGCAGTGTATGAATTCATATTCACTTCTTTGACAGACATACTTAGTACTTACAGCTGAATTAATTTAATATTATGTTTTCCCTTTGAAACTAATTATCTGGACAGTTAACTAACCCTACAGTGCCACCTTCAGGATGCAAAACAAATGACAATCCTTCAGGATCGGACTTCTAATAAAACTAAATGCAACTGTCAAATAAATTACTTTATTTGGTCTCATGAAAAAGTTACATACATGGTTTTAAATATAGCCTATATCAAAACATTTGAGTGTATTTTAAACCTATATCAAAATTCTTAAAGACTTTATTTAAAAATATGTAAGCTCGTTCCACACAGTTAGCTATAAATCACCACAATCAACTGGTTTAATAAAGGTCATCATAAGTTCGGCCAAAGGGGAACTAAAATGTGCAACAGATAAAATGTGTCCAAATGTCCTCCGAGGTTTGCTTCATGCTTAATAGTCTCATGTGCAAGTCAGAAGTAGAATTATAGTGAAAGCTATTTCGCTCCCCAGTTATGCGTTTACTTTTTCGCTCCACTACAGCAGATGGCGCAATTTTCGTCTGGTCGCGCCACTTCTACAGAGCAAAATTTGTGACGTACCGGACATGTGCGATCACACTACGTCATTATTTAGGAAAACAAAAACAACGGCTGTAAATGCTAAAAAGGAGCAATTGCAAATTTTAGAACCATATTGTTTTTTCTAGACCTGTTTGTCCTATCAACGGGTTAGTGGACATGAAAGAGGCATTTATATATTGCTCTTATCGGTAAGAACTATATGTTTTGAGTACCTGTGTTTTCGACGCAATGCTAGAACATGTTGCAATATACCTCAACATAGAAGTAGTCAGGCTAACTATTGCTCTTGTACTGAGCTATGAAGTTATATACACATCTGTCGAATATAACATGTAACCACAACATTACATTTGAACAACGATTTTTTGCTAAAGTGGCAAGTCCTAAAGTTCTAATCCCCCTGCGATGTTCCTTAATAGATTATCTGCAGTGTCGTGCCACTACATCTACATCTGAGACTTGTTCAGTCCCAGAACCACTTGGTGTTAGCAGCGTCAAGCAAGTAACAAAAATGGCTCAACAAAGAGGAGTAAACAGTCTCCAGTTTAATCAGGACCAGAGTGAGTAATTTGGCTGCAATCTTTTTGCTGTTTGTAGTCTACTTTCTTTAGCTATGTGTGTGTGTGTTATGCTGTGGCCTTTTTATTATGATTGTATCAAAGGTTAGATTATCTACTTCATAAGATTCTGATTCCGCTTAGGCTGTTTCTGTTGTGCAATGGAGACTGGTGTCCGTATTTATAATGTGGAGCCCCTTATGGAAAAAGGCCACCTTGGTAAGAAAATATAATTCATCTCATATTAATGGCTTATTCCAATCTGAATTGTGGAATATGCTTGAGATGTTTTGTACATAATATTCTATTGTACTTTTGTTCTTTTGCAGATCATGAACAGGTTGGAAGTGTGGCTCTTTGCTCCATGCTTCATCGCTCCAATTTGTTGGCTGTTGTTGGAGGAGGTGTCAACCCTAAATTCTCAGAGATCTCAGGTTTATTGACATATCTATGACAAGACATATCTATCAAAAGTGAATTCATGGGAGCCCTCAGAAAATGATATCACTTTGTTTACGTTCTCTTTCAGTGTTGATCTGGGATGATGCACGAGAGTCAAGAGATGCCAAGGATAAACTGGTTTTGGAATTTACTTTCACAAAGCCTGTGCTAGCTGTCCGGATGCGACATGACAAGTACATACTTTTTTAACCAATTGAACGCTTTTAAATACAAAATGTGTCATGTTATTGATTAGGAAAGCAACTATGTCAAATATTATGTTAAGAAAAGATTTGTCCAGAGGTCCTTCTGAAACCACTTTGTCTGACTTCTACTCTGTTCAAACATACTCAAGTGTGCTTGCTTAACAAATGCAAACAGTAAACCTTTGCTAACACAAGGCATTTGTTTTTTCCCTCTGACACAGGATCATCATTGTCTTAAAAAACAAAATCTATGTATACAGTTTCCCTGACAACCCTGTGAAGTTGTTTGAATTTGATACCAGAGATAATCCAAAAGGTACATAAATACATGCACAATAACATAACAACTAACAGAACAAAACAAATGTAAAGCTTTTTTTTAACAAACTGTGTAAACTTGTTTTAAACGAACTTTTAGGTTTGTGTGACCTATGTCCTAGCCTTGAGAAACAGTTGCTGGTTTTTCCTGGACACAAGTGTGGAAGTTTACAGTTAGTGGTAAGTTCACAAAACATGACGTACTACAGGCTGAAGATTGTATGTCCCTGTCTGTGTTTTTATTCTGACTCAAAGTTCACTGACATTCTTAATAATTGAGTTCTTATGTACTATACAGTATTAAGGAGGAGTGGGTAAGATATGCCTTATGGAACTTACAGTATTTCTGTTATCTCTGTTGGTAATGGAATTGTCTTTGTTCCTATTATTTGTACCATACAAATGGTTCTGTACAGGATCTATCTAATACCAAGCCAGGAACATCCTCTGCACCTTTCACAATCAATGCCCACCAGAGTGAAATCGCATGCTTGGCACTCAACCAACCTGGCAGTGTGGCGGCCTCTGCCTCCCGTAAGGGCACGCTGATCCGTCTCTTTGACACCACTACACGAGACAAGCTAGTGGAGCTGCGAAGAGGAACAGATCCAGCAACTCTCTATTGGTACAGTCCGTCATCAAAAGGCCGTATCTGTCCTAGCTTTTAGTAGAGTGTAATGTATATGTCTATATTTGAGAGATATTTTTTAAGTGTTTGAGTGAGAGCACTAACCATGGGGTATTTAAGGTTGTTTATTAACTGTTCCAACCCATGTTTGTCTCGACAGCATCAACTTCAGCCATGATTCCTCATTCCTCTGTGCCTCCAGTGATAAGGGAACTGTGCACATTTTTGCCCTTAAAGATACAAAACTCAACCGCCGGTCTGCGTAAGGAATTTATCATTATATCACTACAATGTTTTTGATCAATAAAAAAGGAGCCAAAATATAACTAAAAATGTACAGTCAAAACTAACCAGCTAATCACCCTATTCTGCTCCTTAGACTGGCCCGTGTGGGTAAAGTTGGTCCAGTGATTGGTCAGTATGTGGACAGCCAGTGGTCTCTTGCTAGCTTCACCGTCCCAGCGGAATGTGCCTGCATTTGTGCTTTTGGGAAGAACACATCCAAAAATGTGAACTCTGTCATTGGTAAGTTTACTCTGAGTTTAGTCCAAGAATGTGAACTCTTCTGTTTACATGTAAATATAATAAACATGTGGTTTGTTGTTGAGTGACGTGTATCATTTCTTTTTTTCCCTGTTGTAGCAATATGTGTTGATGGGACATTCCACAAGTATGTCTTCACTCCTGATGGAAACTGTAATCGGGAAGCTTTTGATGTTTATCTGGACATCTGTGATGATGATGATTTTTGAAGTTTGATTTTTTGAACATTAAGTCTGTATAGCTTTGACTTAAATTACAACTGACTGTTGTAAGACAACGTGCAAGATAACATTTCAAAGCAGCAAGTACAGAAAGGCTTTGTATGTAGACTATTAAATATGTAACTATGTTGTAATCATATGTATATAGCCAATACACCCACACTGGATATAAAATTAAAGTGCTTAAACCCGCTCCTTACGCCCATTGTTTTTCTTGTAAATGCTGAAATTATACAGCAATGTTATTGCTGCTAAAGTTCTTGCTGTTTAGTAGCTCATTGTGTGTATTTGTAACAAGAGACACTTTACTGTCAAATGGGAGGGACTTTTTAGCGCAACGTCAAAGTCCCGTGACTTCACAGCCATATTGGGACAAGCACAACAAAAGCGGATGTTCCTGGCAGGCAATTTTTATCAGAGCAACATTTTTAACATTTTCTTGACATCGAGCTTGTGCCTTAGATAGACAATTAAATCGCAGAATTTGTTGGCTGTACTTTTACAACGGAGCTATTATTGAGAAAGTGCGATCTGTGAGCAAAAGGTAAATTTTAAAAACTCGACATAAGTTGGCTAGAAATAATGTCAGCTAGCTATTGCATTAACTGGCCAGTAATGTAGGGTAAACTACCAATCTCATCATTGGTGTTTTCATAAGTCTTGAATGATTGAAATGTATAGTTAGTAGTTGCTGTGGTATGTCTAATGGTAAAGCCAAAGTAGAATTGGTGTCTTTTTTTCGATTAGCACCGAGTTTGCTTGTTAGCTAGCTAATGACAACTCGATAGGTAGCTAGATAGGTAAACATGGCAAACAAAGTGTTCTAGTTTTTTTGCACAGGCTACGCCCCTTGTTAAGGCATAGTGATTTTGTTACATACAATATATGCTCTTTCGATTTGTTGATGAAATGGTATGTCGACAGCTAGCAAACGTCAGCTAAAGCTCCCGAGAAACGTTTCCTTACGTATGGCTATCTTTATGTGCCCCTAGCCCTGTTATAGTATGGTAAGAGTAATACTGTAATTTTACATTAATTACTTTCCGGGAAATTTCACGGAAAGCATGATGGTGGTCATACTTTTCTCTTGTTTTAGTTGGGTCCGACATGGCCTCGAGAAAGAAGGTGCTCTTGAAAGTGATCATTCTCGGAGACTCTGGGTGAGCCGATTGATATTGATTGCAATTGTGTAATTGGCACCTCAGTCGCCATAGGATTTCTAAAACATATCTGTGGTTTACAGGGTTGGAAAAACCTCATTGATGAACCAGTATGTTAATAAAAAGTTTAGCAACCAGTACAAAGCTACCATTGGTGCAGATTTCCTAACCAAGGAAGTAATGGTGGATGACAGGCTTGTCACTATGCAGGTTTGTTTTTATTTTTTATTTATTTATTTTTGCATTATTGGGTTGTATATTTTATATGATCAAATTGACACAAATGCACATAATATACAATCAACCAATTTAATTGTCCATGTCTAGATTTGAAAACTTCATGTTCTCATTCCCTTTTCTTCTGAATTGATTTTCTTCTAAAACCAGATTTGGGACACCGCTGGACAAGAACGATTTCAGTCACTGGGTGTGGCGTTTTATCGTGGGGCTGACTGTTGTGTACTGGTCTATGATGTTACTGCACCCAACACATTCAAAACCCTTGACAGCTGGCGGGACGAGTTCCTTATCCAAGCCAGCCCGCGAGATCCAGAGAACTTCCCCTTTGTGGTGCTTGGTAACAAGATTGACCTTGAAAATAGGCAGGTCTGTGTCTCCTCTCTGGTTACATAAAATGATGCCCCTGTTTTCACAACTGTCTCATTTATGTGTCTTGATCATTTCAAACAGATACTTTTACTAGGCATGTTTTTCAAGGTGCTTTCTACCATTGATGTGCTGCAATAGACCTGCCATCCATATAGCTAACTGTTTGGTATCTGTACTCCTGCAGGTGACAACAAAGAGAGCCCAGGCATGGTGTCAGAGCAAGAACAGTATTCCATATTTTGAGACCAGTGCCAAAGAGGCTATCAATGTCGACCAAGCTTTCCAGACCATCGCCAGAAATGCTCTCAAACAGGTATCATGTTCACCATTGCATTATGTTAATTGGCAACAATGTCCACTGTCGTTAGAGGTGTACCTGGTTTGACAAGTTTGGTTGCCCATACTGGAATAAGCTAAAGGAGCTGGCTAAAACTACGGGTGTTTGTTTGTTTGTGTGAGTGAGTGAGTGTGTGAGTGATTGTGTGTGTGTGAGTGAGAGAGAGAGAGAGAGTGTGTGTGTGAGAGTCAAAGTGTTTCTATGTACTGTTGTCCTTAAACAAAAGTGTTGGTCGTTCCACACAGTGGAATCGGGAAGATAGAGTTGAAGATGTGTATTGCACAATTTCCATACTATCGGTGAAACTAATTTGGCAGATTGCTGATACAGACATATAAGCATTCTTGCAAACTCCTCAAAATAGCAACATTTTTCTATGACGATTCCTTCGGAAATTGTAGTCGTTTGAATTTTAGCCTTGTTAGTGTAACTGCCTAGCCTGGTTTCCGCGAATATAAGCTCAACGGGAAGGTGGCCAGACTGACTTGCTCGCGAAATTGAATGTAGCATCACTGGAAGTATGCGGGCCCAGGCTAGTCACTGCCAAGAATATCTGCAGAAATGTTAATATTTATGGATCTTGATAATTCAGTTCAGTTCATACAGGTAATATCTGATATCTTTATGCGTGTGTGTGTGTGTAAATATCAGTGTCAGTACAGCGACATCACTGCAAATGATCTCTTCTATGCCGTTGTTCACCGCCACAGGAGTCGCAGGTAGAGACGTACGACTTCCCTGACCAGATCAAACTGAGAGACGACAGACCCGCCTCGTCCAGCGAAGGCTGCAGCTGCTGAGAAGGAACGGAAAAAAGGGTTGGATGGATGGATGAGTGGACCAGTAAGATGGCAAGAACACTGAGGGGGGGAGGGGGGAGACCAGTGCATGGGTGGATCCCTCACCAATACTCCCAAATGCAAAACATTCAAATTAAAGACAAAAAAAGATTGCATATTTTCTTAACTCCCCTACCTATGTAAAGATCTCATAGGACAGAAACCAGTTGCACAGCATCACTTTTATTATAACTACTCTAGAAAAAAATGTCTCTATTAAATATACAACATACGTGATAGTCACATTGTTGTCAGTATTGTTTCATTTTGCTGTTTTAGTTTTCCATCTCATGATTTATAAAATCACTGCTTAGGATATAGACAGGCATTTTTCAGATGTCATTGGCTTGTCTGTTTGCCATTGTCTGTCTTTAGTGTGCCTTCTATTTTCTGTGGAATTATTAGGCAAGTGTCATATACTCTGCCTTATTCTGGTATTATTCCTTGTTTGCCAAATTTTCTTTTGCCTAAACAGATCCAAACCCTCTTCCATCAACACTGTCTTTCCTGAGAGAGTAGTTCCCTATTACCACAGTTGATTTGCAGAAGAGCTTATTGCTTGTATAGACATAATAAATGCAAATAAATGCACAGCTGCCATTTAAGGTAAACTATCTTAAAGAAGCTTGACACTCTTGGAAAACAAACAGGAGCTGTTTTGCCTTTGATTTGGTTGGTTACTTAACTGTCCATGACCAAGTTGATGGGTTAGGGGGTTTGTTGGATTGTTTTGGGGGCCTTTTATCAAGACGGTGGCCTAGGGACAACTTTACCAGATTAGGATAATCTTTTTGGCATCAGGAAAGGGGTGGTGCAGACTACATGTGGAAAATCATGTTCTGGTATCCCCTGTCTGTTCAGCTGAATCAATCAGACTGGAGACTGAAACAGTACATGCTGGGATTTATTATTAAATAAATTCAACACTCACGTTCTGTTGAAGTCCCCCTCAAATGAATGTATGTCAAACTCAGAATCCTGAAAGCCATGTTACATAAGGAAGACCACTGAAATGGTGATTTATGATGGGTTCTGACTTTTTTTTTTTTTTTTTCAATTTGTTTTTAAGAAACCACCTTTCTGTATTTTTACATGTTAGATTTAATACTACTATGATGTTCTCAGGAGCACTAACCTAAGACCAAATGATTCAAAAGTTGATCTTCCAATTCCCTCTGTGTTCACATGCCCTGCTGTTTGGTGTGGTATAGTACATTGTCACCAGTGTCAACCTGAAGGACGTTAAGTGTGTCCTCCAATTTGGCTGTATTGTAAAGGTCTCTGTGAACTAAGATCTCAAACACTTTAATTACAATCTTTGGGACCCCAGCCTGTACAGATTCTGTTGATTTTACTCTTCTTTGCATCCTGTCAAGCTGTCCAATGTATACAGTTGATGATAAAATGTAAACTTTGACACATACAGCAAATGCTTATTATAGAGAAATAAACGTATGTGTTCTTTGGGGTCACCTAATGAAAATACAACCTGTCATGTTTAATCAATTGTCAGTTTCTCAACTAAGCTGTAGAAATAAATGTTTCCACAGTGACTTAGGCTGGCTTTTTTTCCTTTCTGTATTCATTTGTTTTTTTCTGCACTGACACCATCTGTATGCAGAACAAATGTAAAAGTGTTGAAATTCTCTGTGCTTCATCTCACATTCTCAGTAATCCATCTACAGACCTATTTGTGCCCTCAGGCAACTTCAGTATGAATCCAGCAGGTCTATTTCACATAATTACATGTTCCTTACCAACAATAAAATCAGAGGTATGATTAATTTATCACCATAACTTTGATGTTTGCCCAAATCTGAACTTGAACATTAAAGTGCCCAACCTGTGAAATTAAAATGTGAGACATTTTCCCTAGGAATTGGAGACATTGGACTGCTTCTTATACATTGACTGAAGAAGTAGTAATGTTTTAGCATTAAAAATCAGACTTCCTAGAATTCAAGCTTGTCAGGTCAGTATTGCATTGGACAAGAATATTTTTGGAGGTGTGATGTAGATTTTTGCACACTGATGGGTTTTTATAATTCCAGACCATGGACTTGAGCAGCCCACTTTGCACATCATATAGCTAAGCCCAGGAACGCCACCGTTGTTTCCTAGAGACACTGTACTGGGCTTTCAATGATGACACGACAATCACCATTTAGATATTAAGTAGTTGTTATTTGTAAATTAGTTTACAGTCGTGAGTGCTCATAAAATGACCAAACGTGTATGAAAGGCTAAATCCATACCGTGACAGATTAAGTCAAACAATGACTGCTGAATTAGTCCTTCAGCAAATGGGCACAACCTTGGTTCTGTATAACCCACTGTCTTCGACAAAACTGACATCTAACCAGCAGTGCCTCATCCCTTAACGTGTCAGTTACTGTATATAATTTGGCATATTCTCCGTATTGTTCTCCTTACAAAGGTACCGGGGGCCCAAATGCATCCATAGTTTCTAATACCAAGGAGAGGTGATCTAAAAAAGATCCAACTGATACGCGCAGAATGCGAGCCTCATCTGCGGTCCATCGCCTACAAAAGATGAGCATAAACACATAACGTTGTAAATCTTTGTTGAAAACGTGACGCATGTAATGCAGTAGAGACTAAAAAGAGAGAAGGACTAACACTGATAACACGTTGCCCACTGCCTCAAGTTCTTTAGTAATTCCTCCTTTTCTTGGTTCACGGTCCGGTGACAATGAGTTCAGAGCGATAGAAGCCTCACGTTCAGAAGGAAACGGGACATCCAAGTTACTAGGGCCAAGTTAAGGTATTGTTCAAAAGTTATTGTTTTTAGAAACTACAAAACACTTGTGCACAGTAAGCTCACATATCCAACTGCTGTGCAGTTTGATAGAGGGAAAACCTTGCGAGTTACATTCGATTTAAAGTTTTGCTTTCTTTCTAAAAGCACACGGGAAATAGGCTATAATATAAACATTTATTAACGACAGGCCAGAATATTTGAAAAGGATACAACCCCAGCTTTTGCTGTCCATGGTTCGCAGACACATCTTCCGCCATCTTCTTCTTCTATTTTGCGAATTTCCGCGTATAGAACTCTTGAAAGTTGTATCGCCACCTATTGGATCAATCATGAGGAAAGCACGATAACATAATGCATACTATAACAGGGGTCTACACTGAA
>JAGFZM010001211.1:740635-782992 GCA_017657215.1 Limnothrissa miodon
ACACACTGACAAATCTAATCTAATTATTTTTCAACCTTTTTTTGAAACGTAAGAGCTTAGATGAGAAAATACTGCCTGTCTAAAACATTCCACATGACGCCACAGCACATGTCAGTATAACTTAGATGGAACTTTTATCTTCTTAATGAAAAATCCATTCCAGTGTTCAAAGTCACTGTGACTGCTGGAACCAGGATGTGTGATGCACATATAATTTAGATAGCGGTAAATGTAATAGTGGGGCACATTACATTTCATTTTCAGACTTCATAGCAGGTTGGTTAAAAGAGAATAGTGCCCCGGGCACATCCATGACCTCAAACAACTATGGACAGAATTACATTGGATTCTTCCTTTACATTAATGTCTATATCCTGAGACTGAGTCAAGACAGACTATGTTTTTGTTCAATTCCAAATTCCAAAAATGCTTCTCTTGACTGAAAATAACTACCTCTGCACTGCAAATTGCACACACCTGCTGCTATATATTTTAGTCTTCTTTTTACCACTATTTATATTTCTACCACTGCTGCTATAATCTGGTGTTGCACTAAAAATAAAAAAAACCCTTACCAACCACAACCTGAGACTACCTCAAGTAGACTAGTATACTACTTCCTAGTGTACACTGTTGGAACACTTACTATATGTTATGTCTTGTTATATCCTGTATGTTACCTAAGTTAATGCCCTAAGCCTACCTTTTTTTACTTAACATTACCTTAATGTTTAGAATTGTTTTTGTTATGCATCTGCACTTTATTGTTGTCAACGTCTACGCATGGGACAAGTGTGAAACGTAATTTCGATTCTTTTGTCATACATTTGAAGAAATTGACAAATAAAACTGACTTTGACTTTGACTTCAAGACCAAATAATGGACCTTTGAAACTGGTGAGGTCAGGGAGACACCCTGTATAGCCACATGGCTAGAACTAGAAGATTCCATAGGAATTTATACATTTATACAGGAATTATACACTATACCCACTTTGCAGATTGCACACATCCACCCCTTAACATGCAAGAACCCCAGCACAAAAACACCTGACTTGCAGCACTACATCAACTATAGTACAGCAACTGCAATTCACACAACTACCCATTTGACCACAACCAATCCACCCATCTTTTTTGTTTGCCCAACAACCAACACAGGATATTTGAAAGATTTGTACTCTTGCATCCATCCTCTCAGTAATTGTCCAATGTCTAGATCATGAATATCAACCATTCAAAAGTAAAATGTTTGTATTGTTGCAACTCAGTGTGGCAAATCTTGATTCTGTTGATTTGAGATGCATTCAGTTTTCAAATAGCATATTGCACTTATCAATTTCTATGAGAATTACTACAATAATTATAATGTCACACGGTTAAATTAAACAGGCTGTGCAAACAAAAGCCTTGCTCAGTTTAATTGGAGTTTTGTTTTAGAGAACTGTTATCCATCTGAAATTAGCGGTTTCAAAACGGGATACAGGTGGTGGATGAGAGAGATGTGATTATTTTTATTTTCAAAGCCGCAGTTGCCTTAATTCGCTGAAAACTAGCGGGTAGCAGGAGAGAGATAGTGGGCAGTGACAGGTGGAATCGACTGACAGCTCTTTCAGCGGTGGCGCGGAGAGCGCGAGGTTGGTGAGGCTACGCCGCTGATGAGAGTACGAGCGACATGCATGCCCAATCACCCGGAGCGGACGGAGGGTCCGGTCACTGCTTCTGTAGAAGTTTTCCTCAAATAGTTTCAAGGCTAATTTAAAAGCTTCGTTTTGTTGCCTGATTACATTTTACGATTTCCTCGCATCTGTATTTGCTATTGTTGTCTCAAAGAACGAAGAGGGGAAGAAGTAGTCACACGATACTCGTTGTCAAAACACCCGACGTGAAACAACTCAGGTATGACTGCTTATCTTTAGATCTATATTCTGCAAAACCCTTTAATCTGCCTAAATAGCTATTGATCCCACTAAACAGCTTATTTTCAACTAGCAGACAGTCTGCATAATCTGTGGATATTATTTGCAATTCATGTCACTAAGGATTTTAGTCTGATTTATATCTTAGCAGTGTTAATGACCATGTTATTATACTAGTGTCTACAATATACAGTCTGATTTTTCTGAGGTGTGTGTGTGTGTGTGTGTGTGTGTGTGTGCCCGCACGACAGAAGCATGGGCACCCTGCGAGACCTCCAGTTTGCCCTGCAGACCAAGATCGAGGAGCTCAGACAGCGAGACGCCCTCATCGATGAGCTGGAGCTGGAGCTCGACACTAAAGATGACCTCATCAGGCAACTCCAGGGAGAGCTGGACCGCCACCGCGCCGCTGCCAGCCAGTACTCCTCCTCCTCCTCTGGACTCCCAGACACCTCAGGTGAGAGAACGCTTAGAGCACCAAGAGAGTTACAGCTCACGGCGACGGTGTCCTGACGTAGTGACAAGTTTTGAAATGTTTAATTCCATATTAATTCCATATTCCATATTTCTATTGAATAGGTGGAGGTGTGCCCCCAGCCCCACCAGACGAACCTCAGCGCATCAAGCGGCAGGCCATCTCTGCAGAGCCCACAGCCCTGGACCCCTCGCAGCTCACCCACGTCACCCTCACCAACTACAGCAAGAGCAAAGAGTACACAGCATTTACATGCATGAGTTTTGCACCCCCACATTCACAAGTTGACCATTTGATGAAGACTCACTTCCTCTTCTTCCTCTATTGACACAGAATGTTCAGTTGTCAGAGTGATGTGAACGCGGATGACTAGCCATGGCTGTCTTTGTCTTCCCACAGGTCGTGTGAGTTGATTCAAAGGGCCCTTCTGGAGAACGATTTCATGAAACACCTGGAGCAGAGCCAGATCCTCACCATCATGGACTGCATGCATCCCACGACCGTCGCCCAAGGGTGCTGTGTCATTCAGGAGGGAGACGACGGATCCCTTGTTTATGTGCTTGAAGGTGAGAGAATGGAAGTTGGCGTGCATATTAAGAGTCGAGCACCATGATAGATACTGGTGGATATTGGTGGCGTTCACATCTTTTCCTCCTCTAGTAATAGGTTTCTCGTGTGCCCTCTTTCCACATGTAACCAGAATGTAGGACAATGTTATCACTTTTAAATGAAGGCAAACTCTCAGCAAGCACTTCTGGGACTGCATGGCCCAAGATGGATTATTCTCTTTCAACCACAGCCAATATCACAGAATACTCGTTCATTTAGAAAACATCATGTGGTTTGCTGTGGACAAATAAAGACACACTCAGCTAGCTCTGTAGAGCTTCCATAAGCCATGCAAAAGTTTATGAATTTGCCTGTTGTTGATCGGGTCAAGCTCCTCATGATTGACATGTGTGCTATTGCCATGGGAGGCTTGTCCTCATTGTGTGGAGTATCCTGATTAGCATGAGGCTTGGTGATCTCCACCTCGCTACCCTGCAGTGTGGACCTTAAGCCTGGTCAGGAGTGGCAGGTGTCATCTGTTGCTGACGTCTCATCTGGGCATGATGACTAAGCCCACTTAATCCCCTTTTTGTGCCTGGATGACAGTCACACTCTTGCACTCGAAACATTCAGAATTAATGCCATGTGCTCTTGTGTGCATAACGGCTCTCTCACGCTGATCGTGTCCCATTCTCACGGTAATCTGTGAATGGATCTGCATACAGGTTGCATTAGAATTGCTCTTAATAGATGTAATTTGCTTGACCCTGCCATTTGTGACAGAGATGTGAAAGACAGACGTGGTTCAGTAATGCTCCGTTTTTTTTTTCAGCCCCTTTGCATGGTGAGAAACAGACTTGCAATTAGCCTTAGCATTACACAATCAACGCCCACATTCTGTTCATTCTGCTGCTCACACATATCATAGCCATGGGTATAATGCTCCACTCGAAAGGTTTTGTTATTGTTACAGAACTGTTTGTTTTCTAGCTTGTGGGCTGTGTATGAGATGGCATGATGCCAAGTGTCTGTGTTACTGCTGCCTTTGACAGAGGGGGAGGTGGAGGTGACCAAAGGAGGCCAGAAGCTGTGCACCATCGTGCCAGGAAAGGTGTTTGGGGAGCTGGCCATCCTGTACAACTGCACACGCACAGCTACAGTCACAGGTAGGATGACGGCCCAAACACTGGCACTGTTCTTTTTACAGTATATCGATCAGCTACACTGCCTGGTGCAACAGCATGGCAACATGGCATGACAGGAAACAGCTTTGATGTTCTGTCTCTCTCTGTTCTCCATCTTCCCCAGCGCTCTGCTGAATGTCCTCCCCTACTTACGTTATGTCCCTGCACTGGCTCAGTGTCCTTGCACATTCACAGACGCACAAGCAAATATCCACTCTTTACTCACTCAATCACTCCATTTCACAGCACCATAGACAGCACCATAGACACCATCACACTTATTTGCCGAACAATCATGCAGTGTTATTGACAGTGGAGGAACATTTTCACCCTTGTGATGGTAGATGCTTTCCCCAGCAACACCCGGCTAAGAAGACTGAGCACATATAGCACATTTACAAAGTCAAATTCTTGGTGCAAGATGAGATCTTAGAAGCCTTGCATGTCTCAGGTAGTCTTCTATTAGTTGATAATGCTCCATTCTTTGCCCTTCATGGCATGACTGTTTAAGAAGATGGATTAGGAAGAAATGAGCTGTCTTCCTGGTGAAACATTTATATGCAGTTTCCAATTAATATTCCAGTACAATAAAAAAAAAAACTGTGTCTCTAGATTTTTAAATACAATTAAATGAGTTGTAGAGAAGAATACATATAATTTCTAATAATAATAATAATAATTAACCTGTAGTTTGAACATTAACAAACCAATCTTTTTTTCTGGCGATCTCAGATTATTTGTAGCTATCACTGCCACTCTTTCTTTCTTTGATCTCTGGTAGACTCCTCCTTGATCCTGTTGCTTTCTGTTTTTTTTCCAAGAAATTCTCTCTCTCTCTCTCTCTCTCTCTCTCTCTCTCTCTCTCTCTCTCTCCTCATGGCTCATGGCTTTGTGCAGGAATGATTGCAGTTAGCACACGCTACTTGAAACTCAGGGTCAGCTCCTGATTATGAAGCAGAATACAGAGCTCAACGGACTGAATAACCTTCCAGAACATAAATAATCTGAAACAGAACATAAATAACTAGCCCTGCTTTCTCCATCTTCATCATTTTGCCTTTACTTTCTCTCCTGGCCTCCTGAGTTTCCCAACCAGAGGCACTTATCTGTTATCTTCACCAGGGCATCCCTATGCTCTTTGTCTTCCTTTATTGGTTTTTCATTGCCTTTTTTTTTAGGTCCGCAATCATTTTGGTTGAAATTTACTGTAATAAAAATGTGCATGACAGCTGATGCCTCTTTTCTGTTCTGGCTCAGAGAGTGATTACTGAGTACAGAACATCAGCAGTTAATTTGATGAGAGCACTTTTCTTCTGAACAGTAGGCTCCTACTCTGCTCCTACTTCTGTACAACTGTGCTCTGTGTGTGTGTGCACAGTGTGTGTGCACTGTGTGTGTGTGTGTGTGTGTGTGTGTGTGTGTGTGTGCGTGTGGATATCCACTGTATGTGTGTGTGCACTGTATGTGTGTGTGTGTGTGTGTGTTCCATTAATATGAATGTTATTGCACATATAGCTTGAACATAGGTACTTGAGCTCTGGTTTGAGAACGCTTTATCAAGTTGTCCTCCTGCACAGTTAGACTTATAAATATAAATGACCATGTGTTTGAATACTTTTCTTTTCACTTTTACTTTTACTTCCTGTTCCTCTCTCTCTCTCTCTCTCTCTCTCTCTCTCTCATTTTAATCCATTCACTCCAGCACTTACCGATATCAAGCTATGGGCTATTGACCGGCAGGGCTTCCAGACCATTATGATGAGGACCGGCCTGATCAAGCACTCTCAGTACATGACCTTCCTGCGCAGGTAGCTGAAGTGTGCTGTGGACTCATGCTGTTCTCGGCTGATAGTGTTTACGGGTACGGTTCCTTGTCTCACCCAGACTGAGAGCTAGCTGTTGTCTCCCTGTATGTGCAGTGTGCCTTCCTTCAAAACCTTGACTGAGGACGTTTTGAGCAAAGTGGCTGATGTTCTAGAGGAGGTAGGGTGTTTTATATCTTTGCTATTTGTTGCTTAGTTTATTCTGTTCATTTATTTACATTGGACTGAAATTATTTGTGTTCATGTGTTAAAACAACTTCTCATATTTTTGTCTCTTTTTTTGTCACTTCTTCATCTGATTTTGCACTCATAACACCCAGTTGAAACAGAGTTCAAATGCCACTCACTCAGTCAGTCCATATGGTTAAATGTTTACAAAGCATGCAAATAAATACATAATATTTCTCTGCTCAGTACAGAAATATCAGTCATTCACACGGATGGTTTCAAGTGTATCCCTGACATTGCAAATGTATCTCCAGGGCATATATCTGCATAATCTCCCCTGTCTATGTATTTCGAACAAGCCAATAACATTTCCGTCTAAAAATAACCTTCATGAACTGTTCAATTGCAGCCCACAGGATGCTTGTCTAAAACAATAACGCTGTGTCTGTTATTTATTCCTTTCAACCACATCCATCTCGTTGGTGTGGCCTTGCTTTAAAACGTCTTGTCCCTTTGTGTGAAGCAGCTTCTTAGTGCGTCTTCTTATCTCTCTCTCTCTCTCTTTCTCTCTCTGTCTCAGACGCACTACAGTGACGGGGATTACATCATTCGGGAGGGGGCCACCGGGGACACGTTCTTTATAATCAGTGAAGGCCTGGTGAGGAGAGGCCGACACCACTGTCTGGACATCTTTTATTTTACTTTATTTTGCTCACATGACATCAATAACCTGATTTCAACTGCAGGTTTTGTCCGTGCTGTACTTTATATTGATAAAGTGAAGGCCCATAAAAGACAAAGAAATCCATAGACTCCATTTATGGCTAAACCATCACAGCGAATGAGTCTGTTATATCCAACCGCCTTAATGCTTTGTGAAAGCAATCACCAAGTTACTGTATAAGGGCCTGTGTCCACCAAATGCGTTTTTTGCGCTGACAGCGTCTATTTTTAATACAATTGCTATGAGCACCCGCATACAGAGCGTTAAGCGCCTTCGACGGAAAAAAAGCGCCAGCGGAGTGAGCTTTTTAATGCGCCGCTCAGAGTGCTGCAAGTTGAAATCGGTTTAACTTTTAGAACACCTCTGTAAGTTAGTAACTAGTAACTTAGTAACAAGAAGAGCGAGCTATGGCTAAGATAAGCGCTCTGGAAGCGAGGATTTGAGCGCTCTCAGCGCAAAAAACGCATTTGGTGGACACAGGCCCCTAAACAATTGTTTCAAACCCACAGACTCTGGAGAGCCCTTTAAATGGCCAGGAATTTAGGACAAACAAAAGGCATACACTGTGTCATGTAAATAAGCATTGCAAAGCACAACTGCTTGCCGGTGTCACTCATCACAAACATTTTTCTTCATGTGGTCGTTCTCAGGTGAAGGTCACCCAACAGAAAAGTCCGAATGAGGAGCCAGTGTTCCTGACCACACTCAGCAGAGGAGACTGGTTTGGGGAGCAGGCCTTGAAGGGGTAGGGAAACAATTGCACTATTAGTATGGAAACAAAAATGTTTTTGTGCTGTGGCTTTGGAACTTTATTCAAATGCTGAAGCTAGAATTGTGCAAAAAATGTTAAATATTCGGTGCTTTCCAAATGTTTCATCTGATATATTCACATGGAAATAGTCAGATTTTTATCAAGGCAAACAGTATTTCTGACAAGGCATGAAAGATAAAAAGATAATATTATTACTCATGTGTTGCATAGTAGTTTAAACAAAGCATACCGTAACTTTATTTGTTGTCTGTGTGTTCATGGTAAATGTAATGGTGGTGGAGCACTGTGATTGTGCATTGTGTCTGTGCTTTGACAGTATTTTTAGTGTTGGTGAAATATTTTGATGTAGATGTAGGAACCTGATCTGTTTTTTTTAACCTTCCTAGGGAAGATGTGCGCACCGCGAGTGTGACAGCCGTGGATGATGTCACTTGTCTTGTTGTGGACAGAGAGTGAGGAAACCCGGAATGTTCAGACCATAAAAGCCTCCATCTGTTTTTGGCTTTCACTATGCTTCATATATGTGTTTCATGTCTGTGTCTTTTAAATAGGTCATTCAAACAACTGATTGAAGGACTGGAGTATGTCAGCAATAAAGTGTCTGAGAGTGAGGAGGTCAAGGCAAAGTAAGTGCTCCATCTAAGTCTCAATGCCAGTAATCAGAACATCATGTTCTGCCGGATGGACCAGTAGCTTTTGCACTGAAAGTACTTTGAACGCACACATGTGTTTGCCTTCAGGTTTTTCTTTAGTAGGATTTTCCTATTCTCATGTCTATATAAAACATCCTTTGACATATATACTATATATACTCAAACGCTGAGATTGATCTTTTAAGAGAAAATAAGCAAAAAAAAGTCTGTAAATGTGGCTGGCCACAACAAATAGAGGGCAGCTTGTGATTGGTGTTCAGACTGGCTCTGGATATGCTGCGGGCATCATGTTCATCCATAAGAATTTGATTCATTTCAAATCTCTATTCTTGCAGGCTGGAGGCAGAGGCTGCATTTTTCTCCATCTTGTCTCTGAGCGATTTCTGTGTCATCTGCACACTGGGTGTAGGCGGCTTCAGTCGCGTGGAACTGGTACTGAACTGGTTAATTCCTGTGACCTTCAGATAAACAGTAGTGTGAGTTCTGCCGCGGCAGAAAATCCGCTGTTGTTTGGGATCAGTCGCACCTGACTATGTGTTGTGCTTGAGTGTAGGTGCAGCTGAAGAATGACCCCAGCCGCTCGTTCGCTATGAAGACGCTGAAGAAGCGACACATCCTTGACATGAGCCAACAGGGCCACATCCTGTCAGAGAAACGCATCATGATGGAGACACACAGTCCCTTCATTGTCAGGCCAGTTTGAGGGGGTTTCTTGTGATGTTTTCATGACAAGATGACTGCAGCTCTGGTCTTGCAGTATAGTGCAGCTAGAGTATATTTGTAAGCCTTCTAAGCTCAGCCAGCCTGCTGTGACATATCTATATTGCCTTTTGTGCCATAAACCTGAACAAGCCCAAAGATAAGTCATATAGAATGTATATGTTTTTTTTTATCATTGCAGACTTTATCGCACTTTCCGAGATGCCAAATATCTGTACATGTTGCTTGAGGCCTGCCTGGGAGGAGAGCTGTGGACAGTACTAAGAGACAGGTTCAAACCAGTTTGTGTCAGTCCTAAACTAGCATTTCTAAATCACATTTCATAAAAATTCCAGTTGGAGTGTTTATTATGGTTGTTGTTGCTGTCACTATTACTCTTCAGGGGATCATTTGATGATGGTACCACACGGTTCTACACAGCATGTGTGGTAGAAGCTCTCGCAGTTCTTCACTGCAGAGGGATCATATACAGGGACTTAAAGCCCGAAAATATCATCCTGGATCACCGAGGATATGCCAAGCTGGTAATCGCACACACTTTTTGTTCTTTTCAGCAGTAGTGTTGATGCCTTGATGTTGGTTTTGCAACAAGGGAAGCACTTCATTTAACCCTATAGCTAGAAATAGCTAAACTAGCAATAGCTTTTAAGCTTTTTTATTACTGTATTATTATTATTATTATAATGGTGCTGTGTTTTTTGGTTTAATCTAGAACTGCTAATACAAAAAAATCCAAAATATTCAATGAAATAAATGTATAAACATACTTTTGTTGGTAGGATGTTTCTTATTTTTTGATGCATGCATTTCTTTAGCATATTGCTATTAATGAGCAACGCAAAATGGCACAGCAACCATTATAGTTTGCTTATTGATTGTCAATGACACAATTGTAGCTTATTAGTATGACCAGATAGTTGTAAATAATGATGTGTCAGGAGATAAAGCATTTGTATGCATAATGCATAATGTTATTGGACACTTTAATGAGAAAAATAATTCAATCACACGTCTCTTAATATTCTGATGCATCGAAAAGGTTTTTGCAAACACTTCAATTAGAAAAAGATTGAGTACTTAGTAAGATGAATGAGGTTTATATCCATCCATAGAATCCTTACCCCCTTCTACTCTATGTGGCACATTATGAAATGTTAGCCATTATGAATGCATGAGGTTGCCTAATACTATAAGAAATGTATTCCACAAAGCAGGTAAGCTATTCTGAACCTCTGTTTGGTTGACATGATGTGTTGAGTTAACATACTCTTCCTTTCTCTTAAAATTGCAATCCCAACATCACTAGTGTATCATTGCAGAGTTTCTAATTGATATAAAATACTATAGGATGTGTCTTCTGACAAATTCTTATTTGGTCTAGTTGATAGTAAGAATAGCATGTAGTAGTTATCTACCATGAACCCATATTAAGGGTGCTAACATATCTGCAAATTCTGTTCAAGAGCTTACTCTGTACATTCTGTGCATAACAGTTGTGAATAGACGTTTCAAAAGCATGCTATTGAGCTTTAAAGAAGGGCTAAGCAACGTTCTGTTTTTTTCTCTCACAAACTCCCTTAAAAGACCGTTGTATTGCATTGTATTGCACTGCATTCTATTGGAGGCGGTCCGCGCTGCTGAACATTGCAAGTGCTGTATCTACCGCTATAGGCCACAGTGGCACATTCTACACTGTTCGTTCGCCGTGTAATGACTCATTTTTGCATCCTAAACAGCCTGAAATGGATTAATTACAGTTTTTCTCGATTGGTTTGGCTCATTTCTTGAAACCGAGATGACATTCTCAAAATAACATGGACAAGTCTCCAAACCACCTTGCAATTGTTCCCAACAGAATGTCATTTCTCATTGGTTTCATCAAATTGCAAATGCCTTGGTACATTTCTCAATTGACTCAATGCATGTTTGCAAATGGTTCTGTACAAGTGCCTACAGTTAGCACAACGAGCCCACATTTAGCACATTTTCCAAATAAATAGATCTTGCTGATCTAAACTGATTAGTTGATTTTTCAGTGTAATGGTTGCTCTCTCCAAAACATATCAGCATGATTTCATTGTGTAAGTCATCATATGCACAATAGTCTGTTCAATTGTCAAAGAATATAATGCCATGAACCTCATATATGAATTTCTTGTAGCATTTGAAAAATTAATGACAGTAATTGAAAATAAGGTGAATTGTCCTTTTAGCAAACAAGGTTTCCAGATCTCTGGTGACCTAAATTTTGTTTAGTTACCTGACAATAGCTGTTTACGTATGATTGTGAATGTTGCCAAACATGTATATATAGAGATGGCCAGGTCCAGGACCATTTGCAGTTTGAAAAAAGAAGAACAGGGCAACTTCCTGCTCGAGGAAGATGAAGAAATAGAGAGATTTGAGGATGCAAGGTGGTGGAATAGGGAGAAGAGGCATAGGTCAGAGGTATAAGTCGCTGAGTGCAGCCTTCTGCCTGTCTGTTGTCTTCTCCATCTTCAAAACCTTTTGCAATATACTCTAACAATATGTGTTGTCATATATGAGAATGATGTGGCCATACACACCCCCAGTTTAGGCCCCTACAACACTCAAATACCAAAGATTGACATTTTTCACAGTCTTTATACTGATTTGGTCCAGGAAAATTAGAGAGGTTGAAGGGCCTGTCCTACCACTCATATGTAATCGTGTGGGACAATGTGAATTTCAACCGCTCATCATAATTATTCTTGTTTTTTTGTTTGTGTTTATATTCATGCAAGTACAGAATACTGCTATCATCTATGGAAGTAACTATGTTTTTCCAGTTGCAGTTCCAGTTACCACCTCTGCAATAGTGACAAAACATCTAAGCATTTTGACTTGTACTGCTTACACAATGCCAAAGGGACAATGTATTTTGGGGGCACTGACTACTTACATGAGAAAGATATTTAGTTTTGACACATGGGTAAACTGTTTTGGGAGAGATATGAGCTTTTGCAGGGGATCCATGGTGTTGTGGTAAACCATCCAGGTTTTTTGACAAAAACACTAAATTAATGCACATGTGCCAAGGCAATTGAGAAGGATCTGTGCTATTTTTACTGTACTGACCTTTTATATGGGAAAGGAATCTGCTTTTGAAGCATGTATGAAGAGTTTTGGGGAAAATATTTGATTTTGCTAGTGAGCTATAATGTTGTGCAGAACTGTAAGACTGTTTGGCCAAATGACCTTATAGTTTTAAGAATGTCATCTCGGTTTCAAGAAATGAACCAAACCAATGGAGAAAAACTGTAAATGAAAAATGTTGCATAGTGGGCCTTTAAGGTCTCCTTGACCAAACCACAGCATTATCTCAGACTCAACCAGTAGCAGTAAAAGACCCTCCTTTCAAATGCTACATCCTGGATAAGGTCTAGACACACTGCATCTATGTACTGTACATCTGCTGTGTCCTGAGCTGTGCCTTTCATTGTATGCTTATATGCTGTCATTAATGACACAACCAGCCAGTCTACAGAATGGCCAAACAAGCCATTGACGCCATTCTGATGTGCTACCTTAGGTTGACTTTGGTTTTGCCAAAAAAGTGGGATTTGGGAGGAAGACCTGGACCTTTTGTGGGACCCCTGAGTATGTGGCTCCAGAGATCATCTTAAACAAAGGCCATGATGCATCTGCTGACTGCTGGTCCTTGGGCATCCTCATCTTTGAGCTCCTAAGCGGGAGGTGAGTGGCCTCCTCACCAAAATTCACTTCAATTGCTTGAATTAGTGGTGGAACGTGTTGTGACTTGTGTGCTAAAGTCATATGGTGTTTGAGGATATACTTCTGTTCTTTGTGACTTATACCAGGCTGAGTGACATGTCTGTATCCTGTGTGTATCTAAACCTTATGTTTGTGTACTCTGTTCTTTCCTCTCATGCCTCCCATAAAGCCCACCTTTCTCAGGCCCAGATCCCATGAAGACTTACAACATTATCCTCAGAGGAATTGATATGGTGGAATTTCCAAAGAAGATCACCAAAAGTGCAGCTAATTTAATTAAAAAACTTTGCAGGTATTGATGATTAATAAAACACTTTCAACTCACACACATACACACACAGATGATGGTGCAGTAAACTTCTTTTGCCGTCGCAGAGATAATCCTTCAGAAAGGCTTGGGAATCAAAAGAATGGAGTGAAGGACATTCAGAAGCACAAGTATGTCAAGCTGTCTGCTTCATCAAATAATTAAAAGCGGAACATTTATTTATTATTTCATAGTCTATATTAATTGCATGAATTCACTAATTTTACTCATTTTAATCTGATGATTTTCCAGATGGTTTGAGGGATTCAACTGGGATGGCATCCGCAACGGCACCCTCACAGCTCCCTTTGTGCCCACTGTACGCAGTGATTACATTCCTCAGATTACATAACAATGGACTGGCGAGATTATAGTGTCATCTGTTTTCAGGATTTTCGATTCAGTGTAACCATTGAAATATCAATGTTGTGTCATATTGTTTGATATAGCTGCCTGACTTGTTTGTGTTTTTTTTGTTTACTGTCCAGCAAGTTTATCTAATAGTGAGTTTGATGTGTGGTCCCTCCCTCACAGGTGGATGGTCCTCTAGACACCAGTAACTTTGACTGCTTCCCCGATGACCATGAGGACCCTCCGGCAGATGAGGAATCTGGATGGGATGCAGAGTTCTGATTGCCTTCATGCTGTGGCGGAACGAATGAAGAGCTCAGACACGGTGTCTCACATGCACTCTGAAGGACATACACATCCTTTCTCTGTCCTCCAAAGGTGTCTAAAGCCCTGTGTTACAAAGGAAAGGTTGAATGCAGCTACTGTACAATTCAGTACGTCCAACATGCATTTCGATTTGGTCGACTGAGAACTGTTTATTCCCCCTCTCTGTGTTGTGTGGGGCACAGTAGAGTGGCTGCTGAAGCTGTGCATTGTACATATGGATAACTGTACTTTCTGTACATACTTCTCCTTTGCAATGATTGGGTGCATCATATAGCCTTTGCTTGCAATTTTCTAATGAATTTGTACGACTAATAGCTAGCTAACAGTCATAGCATGACATAATCCGAGCTCACAATAAAACATGCTGCTGTATAGACAAATGGCAAATGTCTAATGTAGTGAAGAGTTTATATGAGCTGCTACCTATACCAAGTGTAGTGTCAGAGCGTGGTGGTTATACAATAAATTAAATTTATTGTATACAATACATTAATTATACATATACATATACATTGCATTATGTATATATTGTATACAATACATTAATTATACATATACATATACATTATACAATAAATTAAATGTATTGTATAACCACCACGCCCTGACACTACACTTGGTATAATTTTGTATAATTTTGTCTTAAGCTCAGAAATGACATATAGACAGTTGTCAACAGCCTACCTTGTCGAGTTTTAGAGCATCTCAGTGTGTACATAATGCATGTGTCAGTGTGTCCCTTTAGTGTAATAACTGAGTTTGGAAGCATGCATACAGTATGTGTTTGTGCATAACAAACCTGTGCGCTGACAGTGTATATGACTGCAAATGAGTAGATGTCTGTGTGTGTGTGTGTGTGTGTTGTGCAATCTGTTTGTGATAGCTTTTAAAATGATGGCATATCACAACTATTTTGTGACAAAGCATTTTATAAATTGCAATATGACCTATGGTTGGGGTGATTTTATAGGCTAAGTTCCATATCTCTTTATCAGTTCATATGTTTGCCTTTGTATCACTTCATTTTTTGGGGACAAAACCTTTATAACCATGTTGCATTAGTGTTTTGGCAGTCACAAACAATTCAGCTTTACTTCATAGTGTGTGTGTATGTGTGTGTGTTTGTGTAGTGGGTGCCACCAGTGTTGGGAAAGTTACTTTGAAAATGTAATGTGTAACAATTACAAGTTACCCCACCTAAAATGTAGTAGTAGTGTAGTAACCATTTCAATTTCTTTAACAAATTAGTTTAATTACATTTGATTACTTTTGGATTACTTATCCACAATTTAAATGAATTGCCAACTTCCAACCATTTCCAGATTTTAAAATCTGTTGGGGTTAACCTTACACTATTACTCAACACTGACTGTTGTCTAAATCCTTTTAAACTGCTTAGACTTCAATGCCTCAACACCTGAATTTTGCAGTTTTTTTAATGACTATGCCCGCTAAATCAAATATTTGACATTCAATATTTGCTGAACTAGGAAGTTCTCCCTTTTGTGTGGGATTGATAGTGCATAACTGTGCCTGTTCCGCACAGCTAATTTTTACTTCCTGCAATAGGCTAGGCCTACTCTGTGTCTATCTGGTATTGCAGTCATCCTCGCAACTGCAGACAGCTCGTATGCTGTAGATCCAGCAGCAAGTCGATGGAGTTGCCAATTCAAATATGATGACAAATGTTTTTTTCTGCAAAAGATGTAACTATAAATGTAATACTGCATATTTTTTAGAGTAACTGCAATTTCATCACACAGTTTTTCAAAGTAATGTTACTAATTACTGTTACTTTTATTTTGTAATTAAATTACGTAATTTTGTTACATGTAACTCATTACTCCCCAACACTGTGTGCCACTGCCGACATATTCTGCAGATAAAGATATTTGTTTACAGGGCAGCTTACTTAAGAAATACAACACAACTGAACAATTTTATATGCCAATATTTGATATACTGTACAGACATTATCATATATACTGTACACTGATCTGAAGATATTGCCATGCAAATATCTGACAGGTAGGTGTGCACAAATGCCACTACAACATGTTTACATTATGAAAATATATAAATATAAAGTAATCAGTTGCACACAACAACGACTGGTAGGTTTTGCAAAACAAGACCTCACAATATGCAGCATGCACTTTCATCTGACTGCTTCCTACTCTATAAAGTGCACATCCAATTCTTAGTAGTTAAGAGTTGTTACTCGACAGGAGACAGCAGTCCAGACAATAATTTAAAGTACACTCAGACTTGTCATACAGAAAATGCACGGGAATATATATATTTATTACGACGGAGATCTTCAACCTGACAATGACCCACTACTGGATTCATCAAAGGGATCAGCGTACCATGGCGACAGCACATTAGAATACAGTACCAAACTGTACAGATTACATCAGAAATAATCAGTGGTTGTCCATTGGCAGCATGTAGATACCAGAGTTACTGTGGAATGCTATCTGTTAGATATACTGTAGGTATTATCACTAGGTAAAGCTGAATGGCAGTGTGAGACGAATTCTAAAGGGTAGAAATACCATCATTGCCTCTGCCTGCAGAGAAGAGTCGGGGGGACCCCTAACACACTGATACAGTGTGCTGCATTGTAGACAGGCTGGACAAATACCACAGTCATGGGTCACCATCAGCTGAGGAATTTCCAGCTGACTTAATGCCCCTGTGTACTCGGAGAATGCCAGAGTGACATTTTGTCAGGTTATCTGTGAAACTGTGTGATGGAGGAGGACGACACCTCTTTCAGATCTGCTAGACCCTTCGAAATAAAGCCCATTGTTGTAAATGTGACAACTCTCGAGATTTAAGTTTTTTAACGGCAAACAATATGCTTTAGGGTTCTCACCAAGTAATTTTCAAGACATATTTTTGTGGATTAGCTACCTTACACATTTCACCTGCATTCTGATCTGTTTGTTCATCTGCTTTCCCACTCTGATGGGATTGAAAAAATCAATTATTATTATACTGCCTCTGTTGTCTGAGAGCTCTGGTGTGTTACATGAAAGGAATATCAATGGTGTAAGATGTAACACATAATCCCGCTAAACTAATCTTGGCTGAGATGCCAAGAATGAGATGCAGCATTGCTCCTGCAACTCAAATTGAATTCGCTAAAGGGCAAGAGGAAGGTCAAACACAGCTTCTCCTATTAAAACTGGACAATCTCATCAAGCAGAGCAGCCAGAGCTTAGCAGCCTTCAGACACTGGGCTGCAGGAACCGTACTAACATCCTCTCCTGTCAGAAGGTTTGGAAAAATAAAAGACTGGAGCGAGGTGTTCAGATTATGGCTGACGAGCTGGATGATGAGGAGGACGAGGATGAAGATGGGTTGGTTGGCGAGGGGAGGTTCCACAGAACCCACTTGCGTTTGCTCTGTCGTCTCTGGTAAAGGTAATCCTCTTTTTCACGCTCTTTCCTTGCCCTCTGATAGTGGTCGTCCTCCTTCAGGTACCAAACAGGCGGCCAGCGGTGCTTTTCAAAGTAGTCCAGGTTTTCTAACCACAGACAGAGAGAAGAAAAAACACCAGGCCGGTTACATCACCTTTTAGAATCCTGCTGGGTTTTTTGGATGTTTTAAGGTTAGTTATGGCTTTTAGGCAAATTGTGTGTGTGTGTGTGTGTGTGTGTGTGTGTGTACCTGGTGACTTGGCCCTAATGTCTCTGGGGAACTTGCGACACACATTGTTGTAATTGGTGCAGATGTGGTGAAGGCACCAGTCGGTGAGCTGATAGGCACAGTGGAACTGGGGAGAGATGAGGGGAAAGTAAGCGACCACAGTGGGGGCGACACCAGAGCACTGTCACTTGACCCCCTCCAGCACATGGAAGTACTTTCCTCATACGGAAAACTTTCCCTACGGAAAACAAACACTCTGCCCACGATTCATGGCAGCAAAGGAACAAACGGGGGCCCTCTCCTATTCAATATACTCTGAACAAAGTAGTGGTAGTAGGAACACCTTTATTGCTGTAACATCAGTACAAGTACAGACAGAGTGAAATTGTTGGCCATCCTCCTGCAAACATATACAGACATTACATGGGGCTAGACAGAGCAGGAAGACAGGGGTTTCAAGAAAATAAAGAACAGTGAATAACTTGGAATACACTGGGATAGAGGGGGGAAAAAACCTCAGCACATATAAGCACATCTATATAACATGAGCATATCTATATAAACTGCAATCCCTTATAACCAGCTCCATAAGATCCCTTCAAAACATCCCGTGGGAAAGATCCCAAAGAGCAGAACCAATGAATTAAACCCTGTCTGCTCCAGTCCTCTATGCGTATGTATTTCCTGTGCTGCGTCTGATTGTGCCTTGGCCTCTACTGAGTCAACCCAGGGCATGAGTCAGCACGGCCGGCCAGGCGTGACAAATGGAACCACATGAGCTGTTACACGACCCAAAGGGAGAATTTTCCCCCTGCGTCTGTGTGCACTCTTTTGCAGTTTGGCTAAGCAGAGGTTAAACACAACCTGATCCAACAGGACCGTTCCGGAGAGGTAAACCCAACACTTGTTAAGCTGGGAAATTATGCTGGTGAAATCACTGGAGCCAAATACCTCAGCTTTTCTTGGTAGGCTCTGCACTGCTCTGAGTCTGGTAGAACTAAGCTGCTGTTTCTTATAAAAAGCTTCGGAGGGAAATTCTGGTTATTTGTCAGTTCTCTAAAACATATTTGATAATTTTGTAAGATGTTATTTCCCATTATGACTGTTACTCCATAGTGCATAGGGGGGGGGGACGAATCCTTTTACCTGTGCCATCTCCAGATAGACTAGAACATCTCCATCAATGTCCACACCAGTGGAGGCAGTCTCCTTCAGAACAGTCACTGTGTAGAGCTCTGTTGAGACAAAAAGCTTGTCTTTTAGTCCCTCCTAACTGTTGCCCCTCAAACCCATACTTGTCTCAATACGAAACCTATTAGCACTCACCAGACATATTAGCCAAGGTCGAGGAGGTAAAAATAATGTGTGTGGTGTGAAGGCGAGATCTACCTCTGCCGTGAGGTTTTACCTGTGAGGGCCACCAGGTGAGGCAGGCAGAGGCGGTTGGCCAGGACGATGAGCTCCATGGCATCCAGGTCGGGGCGGGAGCAGAAGCGTCCTGTGTAAAGGTACTCAAGCACTGCCTGCATGCTGCTGCGTGTGGTGTTGGGGAACAGCACCTACACACAGACAATGCAGAAAGACCTTCATGTTTACCTTCATGCAAACAATGGAGATAAAGGTACGTATCTCTATTTACTATCTATCTATCTATCTATCTATCTATCTGTCTGTCTACAGTATCTATCTATCTATCTATCTGTCTACAGTATCTATCTATCTATCTATCTATCTACCTATCTACTATCTATCTATCTGTCTACAGTATCTATCTATATATATCATTGTATCATGCAAAAACACTCCAAAATAGAGAAATGGTCCCATCTATGCACACGCAAGCAATGGCTGTAGGCCATCTATCTATCTATCTATCTATCTATCTATCTATCTATCTATATTTCTGTCTGTCTATCTATCTATCCATCCATCCATCCATCCATCATGCAAAAAGATTCCAAAATAGAGAAATGGTCCCATCTATGCACACACCAGCTATGGCTGCAGGCCACGTTTACAGTTGGTCCCATTCTTTTACAGCTCAAGTGTGACATGTTCTTCCCCGACACTTTCAATATGAACCAATAAATTTATTCATGCAACATTTTATGACACACCACAAATTGCACGCTGCATTCAATGTGGCTTATATAACAACAGAGCTTGAGCCATTTTGTTTCAAGATTTACTATGAAATGAGCTCCCATACCAAACGCAGCAGAACAAAATTACGCGTTGTGAAACGAAACAGACGCACATGCATCCCCATGGTCAAAAATGACACATCAATTTTTTCGTCGGGAGAACGTCTATATCGTTCGGCGATCTGCAGTGTTGTTGGCTCTGCGTTCGAAGGAGAATTATGCGGTGAATAGGAAACACACGCCACAGTCGCTGCCACCCACCTCCTTAGTGCAGCTCTCCACAAAAGGACCCCCAAACATTGCTGCCATCCAGTCACAACTGGATATCAACAGCGGTTTGTGTGCTTGAACTGTGCCGTCATCCAGCTTGAACACCACGTCTGGAAAATAAGCAGTGGGGCAGCAGAGGTGGCAGAAGTCAGTGGGCTTTAAGCAACCAGTTCATGTTTCACAACCTCCTTCTGCTTTTTACCTCGAGTTTACTGAGCACAAACGTCAAAACCACTGATCAACTGTTTCTGGCCAGCCATTTTAGATTTGAATGCCACTGGTAGTCACCAATAACTAGCCAGGAAATGATTCACACATAATGTAATTACAATGAACAATGGGAGGATTTAATTTCCTAATAGTTTAAACTGCTCATGATGCCAGGGTAACATTTCTGTAATGCAATTTTCAGTGGCTGTTTAATATCTCCACTTTCTATGGATATGCATTATGTACGGTAATTATATTTTGACCAGCATCTCTCAAACGTTTTAGTTCAAACCAAAAGGTTTATGTGGTTTCAGATGAATGCATTGTATGCATGCAAGGACTTCACAAATATAAGCCAAACCACTGTTAAACAGGCTTTCTATGAAAAAAATCTATTAGATAGTTATCCCTGTGTTTTACCCCAATAGAGGAACATAACATATTTTGCCACCGGTCAGAGAGATCAGTATTCACCTGAAAAGGTCCCTTTGGCCAGGCACTCCTTCACTCTGTTGGTCCGTCTGACGTGAAAAGCCTTGGTGATTTCTTGATTCATGAAAGCCTCATTATTGAGAATATTAGCCACCATCATGCGCAGGTCAAACACCTCCAGCAGCTCAGCAATGTGTGCGATGTGCATGAGGTCCCGTTCATGTTCGTCTAGCTGGCCTGTGTACAGATACCGCAGAACCACGCGGAACGGGCCTGCCAGCACCGATGGGTCCATGTAAACAACAGTCATTGGCCGAGCCATGTGAGTGACGGGGTCATCCACCAATTCCCTCTGGATGCTCACAAAGGCCCGCCCCCAGGATGACGGCAGGCGGCCAGAGTGCCCTGCTTCCGGGTCTCCGTCAGAGTCTCCCCCAATCAGAGTGCCATCGCTGATGCAGGCCCGCAGGCCCACGCGGCCTCCCGCTCCGCTCTCACAGGCATCGAAGCTGGCCGCCCGCGCTGGAGGCTCTCGCCCTGATGGCTGCTGCCCCGCCTCCCCCTCGGCCCGCACGTCTGCCAAGAACAGGTCGTAAAACTTGGACGAGGCTGTGGCCAGGTACACCTTATGGGCAAATATGCGCTGGTGTTCCTGCAAGACCAACACCACATCTGCACACAGGGGGTCTTCCAGCAGGCGGCCCGGGTGCTCATCCGGGGTGGACGGCGGAGCAGGAACAGTGATTAGGGGCGGTGGAGGTTTGGGGGGAAGGAAGGGCGCTTGCAGGAGGGGCCTTTGCACATTTCGTAAGTGTGACTTCCAGAACTGCAGGTGGCGCCGTGAGATAAGTGCTGCACGGATGGCGTTGTCAAACACATCCTTCACACCAAACTGGGCCACAACACTGGTCTCATAGTACGGCACCCCCAACTCTTTGGCCACCTCACGGCCTTTTTCTGGGGCAAGGATCTCATTTGATTTGATTGGTCTGCAACACACATATGATAAATTGTGAAGAGGTGATAACACAATATTGACAACACTTGTAGTAGCATATTGATAAATGGTGAAGTGGTGACAACACATCTAGTAGCATATCGATATAACATTGATATTACATTACAGTAATACAAGTGTATGGGAGAATGACAAAATACTATGAATTATATACAGTAATTACAAAACAAATCTCACCTGGCAAGTGGTCGTCGAGCCCTGTTTACTGCTTCCAGGTCTGCATAGCGCAGGTCTAGCTGACAACCTACCAAAATAACAGGGGCCCGAGGACAGAAGTGCTTGATCTCTGGATACCACATGGTTTTGACGTGAAAAAGAGAGTTGGGGTTTGCAGTGGAGAAGCACAGCACCACCACATCTGACCTACAGACAGGAGGAGTAAAAAAATAAGACATCACTCCGTTCATAATGAAAATAAACCTTAGGCATTTTCTAAAAAGCATAAATATTGTGCCGTTTCAATCAGTGCATTCATGCATGCCAAGAGTTAATATTAGTTGACACAGAAGAGTGTTTCAACAACATACCCAAATTGAATTCTGACTAATTGCAATTAAAATATATTCTGACAATAAATGCTGATGTTTTATTGGTTATGTCAGAGATATTTCCGTTCTGTACCTTCCATATGCAAAACGACGGTCTTTGTGGTGGTCCCCAAACGTGTCCCACAGACGCAACGAAACACTGACATCATCCACCACATCTCTGGAACGTTCCAAAACCTGCAGAGGAAGAGAAGTTACATACATAACAACTAAAGGTAACCAATACTGAAGTGAAGGATCCATGTCAGCATGGTGGTAGTTGCAGGCTTACCTCCTGACACACGCGATATTGGTCAATTGCCCACACTGTGGGCACATGAGTGGCAAGCAACTGGTATTGTGTCAAGGTGGCATTGCAGGCCCGGGCGCAGATCAGACGGGTTTTCCCCACCGCATTGTCCCCAACCACGACACATTTGATTGTCTCAACGTTTGGTCTCTCATAGTCCATGTCAGAAGTAGTAAACTGCGACCTGGGGAAGTAATATTTATATTTGTAAACTCCTGACAACATGCAGTATAGCAGAAGCCAGTAATCAGTGATTCTGTGCAGTACTGTAGTTATAATGGTGTTATCACATCGGTGATGTATGTCCTTGTGTGTGTGTGTGTGTATGTGTGTGTGTGTGTGTGTGTGTGTGTGCCAAGTAGCAAGTATACACGTAATAACATATTTATCCTGTTAAACTAGCAAGCTTCACTTAAAGCTAGAACACAGCAAAAACACTGGACGCTGCTCATAATGTGTGAAAACAAACTTATGTAACACCCTACGTGACCACTTCTTCACATTCTAGGAGCGCTGATGTCGTGATAATTGGATGATTACATTAAATAGAAAAGAATAAGTAGCCTACCATATCTAGAAATGGGTCTTACCGTAACGAGGTGAAGTGATGCATCGGTGTAGCCAGCGTTCGAGACTGAAAAGAAGAAGAGGTTCCTATAGGATGCAGCCTGCACCTGAAGCAAGCCGGGGTTGCACTTCATTTTCCCGGCAGACGAGCGAGGGGGATACAGTAGCTTATTATGTAAGCGTTCTCTCGCTGCAGTAACTGAAGCGAGTCTCGCAAACTAGCTCATTTTGTCACGACACGACATGTCATGCCTTAATTACCTTCTCCGCGAACGCAGATAATGCCAAGCAGGGAATTGGACCAGCTTTCACTCGGATCTTCGATACGGAGTCTAGGTCGAGCGCGTTTTTTTCAGCCGCCTCGTCGCAGCTTCCGCAATATTTTGCCCAATGCCCATGCTCATTGCCCACTCACACACTCATTGCTTCTCTCAGCCTACCAAACGCCAGGAAGTCAAATCCAGGGGTCCTGTGAACCCTTTACAGCCCATAGGTTTCTTTCTGTATTTAGCCTATGACAAATCACAAATGTCTGCATTACAATTCAAGGGTTTCGCGTTGAAATTTAGCTATAGCCTGTTTGATTCAAATAAATATGCGACAGGTAAAAATATAACAGACTAACTAAATCAACGGTCAAGCATGGTAAAAATAATATTTAAAAATATGCTAGGCTATTGGCTACTGAGGGACATGTCCCATAAACACTAACAGAGTGGTATTAGCTGCAACGAATTAAGGCTACCTACAGGCAATCTGTAAATCTGGTAAACACCAGATTTTAGGCCTATTTGTAGGCTACCCTTATGTAGGTCTACCTTCACATTAGGCTTTATGTTTTTTTTTCAGGAGATGGCTATTCTTCTTCTTCTTATTATTATTATTATTATTATTATTATTATTATTTGTTTTTCTGGTAGCCCACGTTTATTTAAGGATAATTATTGCAGTATACACGAGTAGGCAATAGAATGCTTTATCCTTGTCCTTTTGCGCAATCACAGTAGCCACAGGATTGTGGCATTTGACACATAAAGTTTAATAAAGTTTCAAGTTTTATCAGCCATTTCAACAATATAAAAGTTATACAGTTGATAGGAATGTACTTTGGTATGCTCACATTTTACACACATCAATGACAACACAGCACAACACAGCACATAACAAACACATAGGGGCCTAAGAAGTAACACTCGGTACACATAGAAAAGTGCAAACGTGGCCCTGGGTGACTGTACCACTGTATCCGACAAGATTCTTCACTATGATTTTCTTTTTCAAACTGTTTTTATTTGTGAGTTCTTTAATTGGAAGACAGAAATTACTGATGTATGACTTAAATACAGTAAATAATTGGTGCACTTGCTCAGTCAAGTGAATAGAAAAATCTAGCCTTGGCCGACTATTGACTCAAAAATCCGGTGACATTGCCTATTGATATTTTGTTTGTTTGTTTGTTTGTTTTTGTTTGCTTGTTTTTTGTTGTTGTTCCTGTTTGGCAATGGTTTCATGTATTATAGCCTTAAAAAATAAATGATCCATTCATGTTGTATTTAATATTGCAAATTGCTTAAATGACAATATCTTGTATTAGCTAGTAGAGACTCCGAAACAACTATGTTCCAATGTTTTACCAACATTATCCTCATGCCTGCTCTATAGTATATCAGATAGAAAATACATAAGACTATGACTGACTGATCAAGAGTAGCCTGACCAATGATTCAATTCTGAAGGCATTTATGGTTAAAATAAATGGCTGCATGGAAGGATTGCATGTGACAAAGACAATTTTTTTGTCTTATTGTGTCAGCCAAGAACCATCTGCAAAAATGTAGTTGTGAACATGATTTGTCACACTCATTTAAACAAACATTTATGGTTTTATTGCACTAGTGTTAACATGACCAAAAGAACATTGTTGTACCAGATATGCCATGTTCTGATCTCAGTAGGTCTGTGAAGTGCCAGCTTGACTCACGCTGCAGATTTAGATGAATACTCATGTCAATGGTTGAGTTGACAGTGTAGACTTTTTATGAAAGGTCTTGTTTGACATTTTTTTTTTGGCATTGTTAAAGTTGCTGTAATGTTACAATCATCTTCCTTTTTTTATCTAATTATAGTCCAACTGATGTGAGACTGTAGGCCCTAAGCTACCCCTTATCATTTTGGATGGGGAAAAACACTGGATAAAAAAATGCTATGAAAAATTTGCAATCATTTTTGAGTCTATGAACAAATTCTTGGTGTCAGTGAGTTTAAACATGTAGTGGGTAAATAGATTTTCCAACTCCCACTGTGTCTACACATTGAGCTGATTTAAATGCTCTTCAAGACATTCTATGCAGGAAATGAGCACTGCAGCTTCTGTGAATTATCCACCAAATGCATCTATCCACAGTCAGTGTGTTGGAGCGTGGGAACAAGGGTAATTAAACGAAAATAGCAGTCACTTCTCCTGAAACAACCAAGCACATTGATCATTATCAGTCTAACTGAGGAAAGCTAGGTGTTTATGCTAATGAGGGAAGTTATGGAAAATAGTCCTCCACTTCCTCCAGTTTTGATTGAATTTCCATGGATGCAACCAGTCCAGAATTACACAGCACTGTTAATTCACATAAATGTTAAAATTAAGACCTCCCACTTTTGTAAATGGTCAACTTCTACGAAAGTAAATATTTTAGTTCCCAAAAAATCATTTCTGTTTAGTTTGTCTAAGAAGAGATTTAAAGAATAGCGTAACAAGGGGCCAAGAAAACCATATTAATATGGATGCTTCTCTTAAAGCGCGAGAGGTTCTGGGGAGGGAGGGGTGGGGGGGAGTTCCGAACAAATATTCAGTTAACATTATATTCACCGAGGGAATCAAGTAGAATACGCTTCATCATATCAGCTATCGTCCTCTGCGGATTAGACAGAGAGGAGCCGTGCAGTCTTCACACTAGATCAAAATAATATCTCCCGCAAAGGCAAAGGCACAGGTATTTGGCAATGATTAGAGATGCTCGTAATGTAATGTCAGCGAGTTCATCGTGCCAGTCTTCTTCTGTCTTTGTCATTGTCTCCCAAATGTTACAGTTAAATGATGACTTTTACTTTTTCTGGACCCTTTCCCCCTGAAATTGCACCTTATATTTGAAGGCTGAACATTTGAATGGGGAGTAGCTCTAATCTTGGAGTTAAAACTTTTCACTATCATGTTTTCCTAATTCCCCTTCACCCATATTTTAGCAGCGACTAAAATAGCAGCGGGATGCTAATACCATGAATAAATATGAGTATACGGAAAGTTTTGTAGTGGAAACTGTCATTTGAAAAAAAAAAAAAAACCTCTCCAGGTTGGAATGCGCTGATTGGAGACCAAGTGATATGCATGACTGGATCTGAAAGTAATCACTGCCGCCGAGATACTATAAAAACAGCAGTTGTTTCCCTGTCCAGTATTGTCTCGCCTTGACGCGAAACAAGGGCGTTTTCTGGACCGTTTCAACACCCTCGAAAGTCTCGTAACATCTCTTTCACTTGGAGCGTAGAGCTGAGATCTCTCTATTCTACAAAATGCTATACAAAAGTGGGTTTCTCCTGTTCCTTGCTGTGGTCACGTCTGCCCTAGATATGGACCAAGAAGGAAGCTCAACCAGAAGAGCGCGCTTTTCATCCAACAGTCCATGTAAGTTGTCCTAAACATACAATTGTTTTTTTCTGGAATTATTTTTGTCTTGTCGCCAGGTATATGAATCTTTCACATGGAATGGACTGGAATGTTTAATTTTACATTTACACGCTACTTAATTGTGATTGATGTGTGTTCCAACCATACCTCATCCTAGACTGTTTAATTATCAGTTTCCACTTACAGAATCAGCAGTCTCTCTCTCTCTCTCTCTCTCTCTCTCTCACACACACACACACACACACACACACACACATAAAAACACACACACATATTCTCAATGGTGTCTATCTCTTTCAGCTGATGTTGCACGCTGCCTCAATGGTGCTCTACAAGTGGGATGTGGCACCTTTGCTTGCCTGGAGAATTCTACCTGTGATACGGATGGCATGCATGAAATTTGCAACAACTTTCTCAGTGCTGCTGCTATTTTCAACACACAGGTATAGAAACCAGAAGGTTGTTCCTATGGTGAACTGAAGAAGGTATATAGAAGTTGATGAAAAAGCATGCAGGTGTTTCATGGGCATTTGTATATCTTCTACAGGGTAAAACCTTTGTTAAGGAAAGCCTGAGGTGCATTGCCAATGGCATCACTTCCAAGGTCTTTCAGGCCATCCGCCATTGCCCATCCTTTCAAAAGATGATTGCTGAAGTGCAAGAGGAATGCTACAGCAAGCTGGACATCTGCAAACTGGCGCAGACCAACCCTGATGCCATTGGAGAAGTTGTGCAAGTGCCCATGCACTTCCCAAACAGGTGAGTCGTTCTTTCCTGGAGAAAGAAAAAGTCACTCAACACAATCTTAAGAGTTACTCAAAGCAACGGGTCCTCCAATAAAATCATAGCATACTTAATTCCGTTCAATTTTTCAATTCAATTTAATTTATATAGCACATTTTTACAAAAGGCATGTCTCAAGGCACTTAACACAAAGAGGCCCAATGAGCAACAGGGGCAAGGAAAAACTCCCTATCAGCGTTTTTTGTTTTTACTTAATGGTAAAGGAAGAATGTCAGCGAGTTCACTAGTACACTTTATTATTAACGTCATATGAAATATTCACTAATACACTTTATTATTAAAATCATATGAAATAATGGTTACAATTTCTTCTCACTTTAGTAATCCTGCCATCTGAAAGAATAATTAGACAATGAACAGGTATACATTAGACAATGAACTGGTATATGATTCCATTTGGGCATTTTGTCTGTGTTAGGTACTACAGTACTCTCCTGCAAAGCCTGATGGAGTGCGATGAGGACACTGTAGCGACAGTGCGTGCCAGCCTGATGTCTCGGCTGGGGCCTGACATGTACGTCCTCATCCAGCTGCTACAGAACAAGCCCTGCCCCTCAGACGCTGCTGCCACTGGCCACGAGGGCATGGAGGGGCGCGGAGGCTTCCGCTGGGCCATGGCCCCAATGTTCAAGATCCAGCCCAGTCTGCGCACACGGGATCCCACTCACCTGTTTGCCAAGAAGCGCTCCATCGAAGAGAGCCCCTAACTCCAAGGAAGACGTGTGAGGCCTAAACATGTGATGACATGTAACATGTGATACATGAGGCCACCCCTCACACACACACACACACAGACACACATGCACACACACACTTGCTTCACAACACACACACAGTCAGAATGCAGTTTCTCACTTTTGTCACTGATGCAGTCTCACCACACACATTAACAACCACGCATGTATTAACACAGCTGTCAAGCACATAATGAGCCTCCTCTGAATATTTCCATCTTTGAATATAGCATCTGAATCTGCAGAGCATCTGAATATTATAGTACTGTGAAGCTACGTCAACAAAGAGCACTTTACTGCATGGAGTGGATGCTTTCATTTGCGTTTGATCTCTAGTACAGTATGCTGTTGAGTGTGCTTGGAATCAGATCTGTTTTTAAAGAGGCTTAACCCCACGTGTATCGACCAGAAACATATTTAAATGCGCTTATGGTATTCTATTGATATTTATTTTCGTACCAAATGTAATTTATGCCATAATATTATATTTTATTGTTGTTGGGCCAACTTAGGGTATCTCAAGTGGAATTACAAAAGCTATGGCAATCAAAAGCAAGGATTTGCAACCTCATGCTGGTCGTGAGTTTTGTGCAGGTTGAGAGTTGTCATTGATTAGAAATGATTCCAGTGATGGTTGGGCAACATTACTTAACATTTTGGTGGATGGGTTTTTTTCTTTGATAGAATCTAACCATGATTTATCGTCAGCGGGAATAGTGGTGATTAAAGAATGGAATGATGATTCATTCCGCTATTTCACCTATTTCACTTCAAGTGGGAAAACTGCTTTCTGAAAAGAAATCTAATAAACTGAATTACTCTGAGTACATTTGTGTGCATTCAATTATTTATGTCAAGGAAGACTGGCAGAACTGATTGCATCTTGCATCTTGTGTGGGCGGCAGTGGCGCAGTCGATGAATATTCGCCTTTCAACCAGAGGGTCGTCGGTTCGAATCCCTGCCTCCCTGAGCGCATACACTTTACCCACATTGCCAATGTGTGTGGTGGTGGTTGGAGTGGTCGTAGGCACAAAAATGGCAGCCACGCTTCCGTCAGACTGCCCTAGGGCAGCTGTGGCTACACGAGCAGTAGCTTACCATCACCGGTGTGACTGTAGAGTGAATGAATAATGCAAATTGTAAAGCGTCTTTGGGTGTCTTGAAAAGTGCTATATGAGTGGTATGCATTATTATTATTATCTTTTTTCACTACTCACATGTTTATTGTAGGTTAGATTCCAAGGTCAGGAAAAATTACAAATGTGTCTTTTGTGGAAGAAAATAATACAATTGTGAAGGCTTGTGAAATCCTGCTAACACAGAGATCTTCATCATTGTGGACTAAAAATTATGTGACCCACATTTCTCAAAACTGGTTCAGGGAAAAGGAACGAGGAATTTCTTAGAAGCCACAAGTATTATCTTGAGTCTCATAAACAGACATTTTTAAATCTTTTGCAAGCATGTTTCTGGGAGTGGCAGCACCATCCAGCAGTCAGGGTGTGGAACACAATGAATATTTCCTAACTGGTCTTATTGAAAATTAACATATGATTTAGCAGCTCTTCACAGGAGCTATAAATTCACCCCCTTTGATTTATCCAAATCTCTGAGCCAAATGTCTTCCGTGTGATGTATGATAAACTGTCTGTGTACAAAAACACACTAATGTCTGACAATATAACTTCTCTATTGGAATAGAGTAATTAAGTTGTCTGACAGAATCATTTCTTCAAAGGATCCTCTGAATCTCCAGAATCCCCGTATGTAATTGCAAAACCACACATAATTAAGCATCACTTTTCAATAACAACTTGGACTCTCACAGTGGGCCAGATGGAATGACATCAGGGCATCCCCTACATAGCCTCTTGGGGGCGCCAAAGCCCCTCTTTCTTACAAAATTCTACACTCCCTTGCCATCCTCGTCCACCTGCAGATGGAGCAGAAGGTTCGCACGGCAGGCCTGGTTATTGTTGTGCAGCTTAGCAGCCGTTAGAGAGAAGCTTCTCTCTGAATAAACACTGGAGACAGATGTGCAGATGTCCGCCAAACAGGGGAGACAGTTACAGAGCAGGCCCAATATGGCAGTGGCTGACCACACAGATAAGACGCACCTTTCCAAACAGTTTATATGGCCTTGTGCATATAGGGTTACACGCCTTTGGGTGAACCACAGAGTGTTGTCCATGTGGAAGCTACAGACCATCGAAGAGCACAACAGGGAGAGAAAGGCCAAGGGTTGGACTGTATATGTGTTTAAAAACCTGTGGGTTTAGAAAAGCCTCTAAAAGTTTGAGTGGGACTATTGATCATCTCAAACTTTAAACAAACTCAAAACCAAGTGGCCCACTCTTGGACAGTAGGTTCGGTGTTTGGAAAGTAGGTTGATTTCACAACAAGACTCCAGGAAGAGAAAACGTGGAGGAAGAGGGAACAAGCAAACTCCCACTATGCTGGTCATCCAAGTGTTTCGTCACAAGACCCTGTGTCATTTATCAAGAAGGAAGCGTAGGAGTTAATGGAGAGGGGATAACTGCCCTTGGTTTGTACAAGAAAACCACAGATCTTCAACCCTCGTCTTTTATCTTTTAAAAAATGAAACTGCAAGGAGGAATTAAGAAATCAAAACACCAGAATTTTAACCTCCAGTGCATTTTTTTAGTGTTTGCTCTTCATAAAAAGAAGAAAGTCTTTCTTTATGAGCTTCCAGCTCTATTACATCAACTTTAAATGATACAATCCAGTTGGCCTTATAAAGTGATTATTTATGGCTAATGAAATAAATTAAGACTGCTACTCTGGACTTCAGCTGACTGTGTTATGAGATCCAGTGTCTTTCCAGGCATTACGCACCCCAGGGTGTGTGTGTGTGCACCAACTAATGCCAAGAAACTGGGCTGAGGCGTGTTCAGTCGGTTGCCGAGGAAACGCTACGACGAAAGCTAGCTGTAGACGCTGTGTTTTAAAGGTGGTCATGGCTGACAGCTCCAGGCTCTCAGGCTCACCTTCACTGTCGTCCCCCGCACAGCCACCTACCACTCGCACACGACTTGGCACGCAGACAGGAGCGCTGACCCCGTCCAACGCTGTCACTACTCATACGTCAGTGACATGATGCCAAAGAGCTCTCAGAAGCAAAATGTTGGTGATGGTGCTGGAGACCCTGCAAACATTATGCAATAGTGTAGAAATCTAGACTACACTTCATCATAAGGATCAGCTATTTGCTATTTATTATGCCTGTGTGGTATCATTTCAAATTACAAATAGAAACTCAATTTTATACTGTATGGTATAGGCGATACATTTAGATATTTAGCTGTTGCTTTTTACTGCTTTGTTGTTGATAGATCAATGGCTTTCCCATTTGCTTCAAATCATCTGCTGTCAAGTACATCTGATAAATCTCTCTCCATGATCAAATGCCATGGCATGCATTTTCAGACCAGCCATGTGGACACAAAGTGTTTGCTATGACAGAGATGTTAGTGATGAATACACAATCATGGCATGTACTGAACTCTTGCTCATCATCTGCACTGAGCTTTAGAACGTAATGTTGTGGTATGATATGAATGTTAATGGTGATGGATGTGATGATGTTGATGGTGATAGCACTCATGATAACTGCCCCCTTGTGGAGGAACTGGCTCAGTGGGAGCTGTAGAGAAAAGGCCGTGCCGACCTCTAAGATAAGACTGGAATTTTCCAGGTCGAGTCTTATCCAACGCGACCACCCATCTGCTGCTTTCCTTAGGCGGCCGTGGTGTGTTAGGGAACACCCTTCCCTTTCTGGGCTTTACACGTATCCTGTCTGAACTATAGCTGATGGACAGTGGCACGTAGCTCACTGCAGGCTGATGTCATCGCTGCCTGTCTGCCTCCCCCCAGCCAACCAGCATAGTAAACACAGTGGTGACAACATGTCCTCTACGCTGACAGGCAAACCAACCAGGCTTGGCATTAGGTTATCTGTCAAGTTCAGAAACAACAACGTTTCTATGCTGAAATGTATTACATGTCATTTTCAAGAAAGAAAAAAAACAATGTGCAACTGCTTAGTATGGCTGCCTAAGATTGAATACATTATAGTATAGGAGAGATGTTAATTCAGACATGTTTCAACAGCCTGCAGAGAGATGGCATGGAGTGAGAGATGAATGACTGTTGGGTCAGAGCTCACTTGCATTGCAGGGGGAGTTAAGTGCAAGCAAACAAACACATCAGCTCTAAGCCATTTGGATCAACGGGACCGTGTTTGCTCGTTGACAAACTTAGCACCTCAGACTCCCACCGGCATTTATGAAACCCAAACAATTGCATTTGTTTGGACAAATGTTTGCCAAGAGAATCTCAGGCAGGGCCAGCCGAGGTGTCACAAAGTGGCACTTGAGTTCGTGTCTGTCCACAAGGCGTTCCTGGGCCATCTGTCTGGGGTGATAATGGAAGGACCTAAATTGCACCTCACGGCCCATTAACCCCCCATAAAGCCAGGTGTGCAGTCTATAGATAGGTTTTACTGGACATCTAATGGCAGGCAAAACCAGGCAGATGCCACATTCAACAGCTCCCATTTCCAGGGATTAACACAATTATGAGGCTGTCCTCCCAGAAACCAGGGCAAGTCAAGGGGCAGGGGGTGCAGAAGTGGTTGCATTTACATAGGATGCTCCCACAAAGTCTTGTTTGTCACTTTTGTTTTATGGCTGGGTAAACATATGGGTTGCGGAACGAATGTCAAACACACATGCAGAAGACAGCTATAAAACTGTGGTCAAAGCAGAACCACCCTGGAGATATTTAATCCATTCCGTGACGCACACGTTTCTTTCCCAGTCAATTCATTAGAATTGCCTTTAGTACACTTCAGCTGTCTGTCTGGCTCAAATTAGGCAGAGAGCAATTTGATCTTGTCAGCAGCGTGAGCAGTAGGTGATTGGTCTTCTGACGAGAGGGACACTCGATGGTGTAGGCCCTTGGTGAGGCAAAACGCCTTGCGTGATTGATGGTGCAACGGTGCGGTTTGAAAAACACTCTCTTCCCACCATAAATCACAGGCCCGCACAAAACACCATCACCACTCACAAGCACTATGCAGGACTGGCCATTCACTCAGAATGTCAGCATGTCATGGCAACCGTCCTTGCCTTATGCCTCTTGTCATCTCCACAAATGGGCCCAATTTAGACGACCTCAATATTCCATCCTCAACATTCCATTCCTAACCTTGTGATCAGACGCCCTTTCTACAACACCTGTTCTCACCTGGGTAAACAATCTGGGGAACAGCAAGTCAAAAGCACTCAAGAGCTCAAAGTCCATTTTCCAGTTGGGTTATTAACATTTCTTTTAATAGAAGTGTTTGCCATCATGGTTGGTTGATTTCCAGTTGCACATAAGTGCACAGTCTCATGAATTCATTGTCCTAAATCCTCTAACAACCATTGAACCTTTCATCAGATCTCACAGGTTTATCAGTAATAATTTAATTTGATGAAGTATTCCAATCAGGCAGTTGGATCACTAGCATTTTAAAAACAATGATTGTCAATACAAGCCGTCACATCCTACCAGAAGAAAGAATAACAAATTATTTTCTTAGAATTTCAAATGATTCTTCATTTGGGCCTAAAAGCATAACCTTTTTTACCGTTTCCGTATGTACAGCGTATTAGTGGACTAGTTAAGCACACAGTAAGCTTGAAATTATAATTACAGACAAGACACATGAATGTTCAGTATGTTGATGTGTAATCATGGTAATGACCCAAAAACACAGTGCATTTGATATGATTGGAATCATGGCAATCACTTGAAAACACAATCCATTTGATATGATTGGCACAGGTTTATTCTGCACAAAAGGTTTATTTTGCACAAGTTATATTATGCACAAGATAGCAATAGGGATCAAAAGCTCAACAGCTATCAACATAAACTGGCCTCAGTACTGGGATCAGTAATAGCTTATTCTCTTTCTGAGAACCCTTACCTCTAGCTCTTCATTAGAAACTATAGTCATTTACTGGGTTAACAAAGGAGTGACCTTATACAAAAATAATTAAAAAGAAAACATATTGTAAATATATAATAATAATAATAATAATATTTATACAATTTAACTGTATTTACAAAGACAGCCAGGGCTGTTAGGAAATGTATTATAGAAGACTTCTTTGCTGATATTTGGTCTCAAAATTAAGGGAAAAAAACAGCATACAATTACTCTTTATAAAATGACTGGTGATCTTTCAATTTCAGTCTCTTCCTCCAATGCCAGGGAGAGTCTGATCTATCAACATAGAGTTCGCTTCAATTCTATGAGGCATTAATTTCATTCCTTTTTAAAGCGCACCTCATCTCTAGTGTCTTTCAAAGTCTCCCCGTCAAACACCCGTCTGAAAACGCTCGGGTCCTTGGACAAGGCCAAAAAGACGAAGGCGTTTAGAATGCAAAGACGAAGCAACAATGGCAGTTGAATATGTAGTAGCCGTCTCTCCGCCTGCAGGCCTTGGCTTCTCTTCAGAGCAGCGACAGCCCAGCCAAAAAGCCCAGCTGCTCATCCAGTCACTAAGTCATCATCAGTCACTCCTCACACTGCTGACATTGGCCAATTGTCCCTCGTGAATGTGAATGGTCTGTCAGATGTGAACTCTTGTTGTCATGTGGAGGGCTGAGCGGGTTGAACCGGAGACAAAGCTGCATGCTATAAGCAGTCAGCAAACATCAGTTTATGTTAAAAAGCCTGATTTCCTACGAGTCCTTCCTCTGTATGTAGCTCCTATGTCTGCGGATTCATGGAATAACATGAAGGAAATGGGAAAACTGGGAAAATGGCCTCAGTGCTTCCTGAAGGTTCGACTAGTGTTCTGAGATTGGGGAGTGGGAAGGCAAGGTTCTTCAGCCCCGGCATCTTGGGAGAAAACAGAGTCCGCCTCGGAAGAACACGTGGAGCTCCGGGTGTCAAGGATGACCTGGGAATAGGGATCCATGGGCTCGGAGAGGTCCAGGTATTCCTACAAATGGAATCACAGACAAGGAAAAAAATGCGCTTTTGTGAGATGGTGTGAAATTCAAACTCTCACCGTAGCTCGAGTACCACAAATGTAAAAAGATACAAATGCACTTCTTGTAACAGGCAGGTTGCCCATATGGTGTATATGTCAGCATTTTTTTTTTTTATGGTAGCTTGTATGTTTTTTTTTTTTCTGAGAACTCTTCCAGTAAATCCAAAAGTCTGAGCCAAGATGTACAGAGTGAATGCCAATCCCTAGGACACCTAAGCCAATATCTACAAGCGTGGGCGTGTGTGTAGGCCTGGCATGCTCACCTGGTTGGATGTCATGGACAGGATGCGGTCGAGGTCTTCCACCAGCTGTTTGAATGTGGGTCTCTGAGTAGGAACAGCATGCCAGCAGTCTTTCATCATAAGGTACCTGAGGAAAAGAAAGCGCCATTTATTCCAGTTCGAATACTAAGCAGACCAACACACAAACTCTTTTGACAGGCAGAGGTGGAGAGCAGGACAGAGTAAATAGTTTTACTCAGTAAATAGTTTTACTTTAGTGAGGCCTGGAAAAGGAAAAGAATAAACAAGCATACATGGGAACTAAATACAGTGTATAGATATGTAAATACTATTAATAATATTAAATATATAAAGTTAAGAAATTGGCCATAATAATGTGCTGTGTTTGAACACTTACAGCTCCTGAGGGCAGGCAGACGGCCGGTCCATGCGGTGGCCTTCCTTCAGGAGCTTAAACAGCTCCTCCACGGGCACCCCAGGATACGGAGAGCCCCCTAGAGTGAAGATCTCCCACAGCAGCACCCCAAACGACCACCTGCAACAACAACCACAAGTCAACCAAAGTCATTCAATGGCAAGCCATGCAACATCTCTACAACAAGCACAAAACTCTGTGTTGACAAGAAGACTGAGCATGGGGGCGAATTTACGCTACAGAAATAACGTGGAAGCACTCTCCGCACTGAGATTTATAGTGGTCACAAAAGAGTAATAAATTTTGCCCTGAAAATAAACACTTTCTTTGTCCCTCCCAGCCGACGTTGGCATTCCACCAACTTGGTACACAATCCCGAGGAGCCATTAATTAATCAGCCGAGCTCTAGCGATGACTCACACATCACTCTGGTGCGTGTAGATCCGGTCAAACAAAGCTTCAGGTGCCATCCATTTCACAGGCAGCCGCCCCTAGGAAATGGAAGGAAAGATCTGTTAGCAATCACTCACGTCAACACGCCATACTGCTGTGACCCTCCAATGATGTAGAATCTAAACAATACAAACGGTTAAGCAAATATCCTCCTCCTACACGTAATAATTTGCGTCCGCAAAATCGATTGAACAATGATTTCATGCTCACATTTGTTGTCTTCTTGTAGTAATCTATGTGGTGAATGTCCCTGGCCAAGCCAAAGTCTGCAATCTTCATCACATTGTCATCTGTGACCAAGACGTTCCGGGCAGCGAGATCTCTGTGAATACACTATCACCCACACAAAAGAAAGTAAGCACAGCTACAAAGTATCTGCAAGATTTCTCATTTGTGATTTCAACATAAAAATTGGATCCCTTGCTCCATGAACAAAGGGCCATTTAGACACAACTCTGAACATAAGCCAAGGCAAGTTTATTTATATAGTGCGTTTCATACACAGAGGTAGTTCAAGTCAGGTAACACAGAACTAAAGGTAGACTCTCTCAATGCCGGCCTGTTAGCTCTCACCTTTTTGGATGCCAGGTACTCCATGCCCCGTGCCACCTGATAGGCACAGGAGACGAGGTCTTTGATGCACATGCTCTCCACCGGCACCTGGTCGGGGTTATAGCAGTACTCCATGCCTGGAGGTCGGCGGGCGCGCAGGTACTCCCGCAGGTTTCCTTTGGAGGCATACTCCACGATCACATACAGAGGCCCTACAACAGCCGGGAACAGGGCGAACGCTTAGAGCAAATCACTTTGAGAGGACTCAGAATCTTGCATGAAAATTACTTGTCCCTCAAGGTTGTTTGGAATGCTTCAAGAATTCATATCTGCCAAACACTGTAAGAGTTTTAGATGCTTTTAAGGCTGCAGGAGTTGTGCAATGATTATGGTGGTTTAATGTCTAATATTTATATTTGTGTGTGTGTACTTGTGTACATGCAATATGCAGCTTGTGTCTTTGATATTGCATGTCCTTGTAAGAATATCTAGTTAGGGACAATAAAGTATATGTTATCTCAAAATAAGATTTGGTGGAGAGTTGTTTTTATTGACATTTTATCCAAGTGTGGTAAATCAGAAATGCCTTCAGTTCTTAGAATAAAAGTAGTACCATCTTGTGTGCAGGCCCCCAGGAGGTTGATGATGTTCTTGTGTTTGCCAATGATCTTCATCATCTCCATCTCCGAGATGAGATCAGACAGGTCCTTCTCGGTGGCATCAGCTGAAATTAAAGTTGGGTGTTATGGTAATCGGTATAAAGGGCCTGGGATTTCAGTGATCATAGCTTTAACTTTAAAATAATTACAGTGCTTCCACCCACCCACACACACACAGAACTCCACAACTGTCTAATGCAATAAAAAAAAACATAAAAAGTTGAGTGTGATGCATTTTGTAAAATAAACACCCCCCTAACTCACATTTGAGCATCTTGACGGCCACTTTGGTCACACGGCTGGGCTTCTCCTTGTCCAGACCCAGGGCCTCCCCCATGACCACTTGGCCAAAACAACCCTCTCCAAGGGGCTTTCCAAGAACCAGCCTGGGGAGACAACAACCAAAACAACAATACAGTGTGTATTAGTCTCTATCACACAGCTTAATCTCAACTAATTATTTACTCGTATTTGTACAGTATATTTTCTCTGTCAGTGAGCCATTTGTAACGACAGAATCAGATCTTTTGATCAGAATCCGATTTTGTTGGCCAAGTACACCTGCACATACAAGGAATTTGACTTGGTGGAGAGAGTCACCTAGGCTGCCATGTAGGTTAACAGTTAACACAAACACTGTTGTGTGGCAATGGAATATCAGTCTTGTTATGTCATATCCTGTTACTTCATCACAAAGCTTATTTGATAACTGTGACTGTTGTACAGGTGGGTGGTGATTTACCTGTCCCTTGAGAACTCCCAGCGGGGGTCCTGGGGGAGCTCGTACTCTGTGACGCCAGGCAGCATTGGTGTTCCGCTGGAGGAGAGTCGTGATTGACGCACCAGCATGGCCCCGGAGTTGAGAGAGGAGCTTGAATCCACAGACACCTGCAGGCGGACAGGGACAGGTCAGTCTCTCTGCACTATAGGGTTGATAATTATCAGCATTCAATGCAAGACGGAAATGCTTTTTAAAGCAGGAAGAAAGACGGGAGGCCATACACTTTAGGGCAGCAAGCCGAGTCCTCTGTGATCTTTGGATGCATAATGCCAAAAAGTACCATGGCAGATTAAGAAACAGGAGGGTCTAGACGTTTGCTCATTATAACACCCGTCCTTCTGTTAAGGCATTTCATGAGCACTTTTGTCCAGCGTTCTCAGCTTGAGCAGTACAGAAAGGGCGGTTAGTGAGAAGTGCTTCAAACCCCTTATCTACTTTCTGTTACCTGCTTGCGGAGGGGGATGCTCTTGGCCAGCTTGTGGACGGCCAGCTGCCCGTTGAACTCGCTCTTCTTGGAGGAGCTGCGGATCTTGACGATGGCGGCCACGCCAGCCATGATGGAGATCAGGAAGAAGCCCACGCAGTAGATCAGGACCTCCAGGTAGGTCTGGCTGGGCACGTCAGTCGGGGGCATGGCTAGGGACAGGGTTTGGGGAGGTCAAAGGTCAGATTGTACGCCCACCGTGGGCACTTACAGAACCAGCAGGTGTGACATATCTTTTTACCCGGAGATGACTCCCACGTTTATTTAGATCGTTGTGTCAACCATTCAGCTGCCACCCATTCATCGGAAGTGTACATGAACCCGCACACACACACACACACACACACACACACACACATGCACAACAACACACACACACACAGCAACAAGGGCCTCTGCTTTATTTTCCACCAGTGCATTTGACACTATTGGCACTGAGCAGGGAGTACAAACTCCTATTGTGGAGTCATAATGGCTCCATTGTGGCGTAGGATTTCGCCCCACATTCTCCGCCGGTGTGAGGCTGCAGCCGTTCCCTGCACAAGCATGAAACGGGCCCGTGTGCGCCAAAACACCCTGGGAGGCCACAGTGGCCCAGGCCTAGCAGCACATGCCTCCTTTCTCTAGCATCACACACAGGTCTCTCTAACACACACACACACACAGGAGTACACAACTTGTAACACATGTAACAAATTTAAGACATTAAAATAAAAACAGTCAATGCATGTGGTGTTAATACTGCCTTGATAGAGGGGTTTTAATTCAGAGAAAGAACACACAAGTGATGTCACTTGTGCTTGAAAGACGACAGGAGGCCTGATCATTGTTTTTATGTGTGAACGATCAGAATCTGACCACACGCACACAATTGATCAGCTTGTATACTACAAATGTAATGAGGGCATTCCAGGAAATGCCATCCAAAATAGAAAGTAAGTAAGAATAACACTTCAACTGCTGTGCCAAAGTCATATTGTCTTATTTGTAATGTCTTATTTGACTTTCTACTATTTCTACTTTCTACTATTTTTAATTTCTACTAACATTAAAAATGGTACTATGCGTTTGATGTTTTTGTAGTATATTTTATTAGTATCTAATATCTATTATTGCTCCATTTCTCATACTGGCAGGCAGTGAATGTGTTTACTTATGAGTCAAAGCCAAGAAAAAACATGGTCAGACACAAGCATCAATGTACCAGATCCATTCTCTATTTATTCGTTCATTCCTTCATTAGTTTTAGAAGACGTTCTAGACAGTGGACTTGCTAGCAAATCCCTGCTAACTCAATAGGACATTATAGGACATTATCATTATCATCAGAGAATGGCAGACCCACTGAGGGCGGTAAGGACATTAAATTGGGTTATGGAAAGCGATCTTTCCTAAACGACTCTAAAAAAAAAAATAAAAAAAAAGATCCGGAACATCACAAGTGTCTGACATGAGATAAATGTAAGAGATACAGAGCTGTGCGGAAGGCAATGTAACAAAGCAAACAGAAGGGCCAGAGAGGAGGACAGGAAAGCACCGATACCTTTGACAACAGTCAACCATGCAGAGTGATGCGAGAGCCCAATAGAATTGCCCGCCAAGCAAGTATACTCCCCAGCGTCCTCAAAGGAGACGTTCCGCAGCAGAAGCACCTCCATCTCCTTATCCGTGGTGTTGAGGCCCGCCGCCTGCAAGAGAACACAGGCAGAACCCCACAGACACCCACAATGTCAGGAGACGCAGGAAGGAAGGGACCTCAGAGAGAAAGAGGGGAATGGAGGAGGGGGAGGGAGGGGGGGGGGGGGGGGGGTTCTGTGAGGGCCACTGGAGAACAGGATGCTTTGGGAAGATAAATCCTGATCTCCAGCTCCAGTTCCCTCACCTTGGACAGGACACACAAATGGCTTTAGCAGAAGGAGCAGGAGCAGAAGAAGCACCCTCACCAAAGACAAGGACAAAAAACAGGACAACAGCACCCTCAAAACACACAGGAACACCTGGAGCATTGCTGTATCACCACCTAAATGAGGGAGGAAGCCCACCTCACCACCACCAAAACCCCACAGCCACCTCCATCTCCACCCCCGCACCGGAGGTGGGCCACATGGAACTTTCCGTCAGAGACCTAGAACGCTCTACCTCAGCAAACAGCACTTGCTGAACCCGACTGCCTAGGTCTGCTAGGAGGTTCCATGGCACAGTCAGGAGAACCCAGTGATAAAAGAACCGAAGAGAAACAGGAGACGGCCCAGGCCCGTGTACTGTTTGTGCCGGCGTCGGCCCAGCTGGGGAGGTTTACCTTGAGCCTCGTGCTTGATCACAGTAAGCCAGGCTGACTGATTGGCTTCTCCTATATAATTGGACACTTTGCATATATACTCGCCCCCCTCCTCCTCAGTGATATTGTAGAGGGTCAGCACCTGGGTGTCCGAGCTATTCACCCCTGAGTGCTGGGGACCACAAACACAAGAGCAGCTGTGAACAAGTGCTCCTGACTGAAGACTGAAATCTCCTCTTGTAGAAAAAAATAAATCTCTGTGAATTCATCTCTGTGAAATGCTCCCATTAGGAATGACCTTTATAAGTCATCCAATACAAAGACATATTATAGATTATTCATGTATTATATATACTTCTATAAGTTTCATCTCTGTGAAATGCTCCCATTAGTGATAGTCATCAAAGCTAACAGCCAATACAAAGATATATTATAGATAAATTATATATTAAACACAGTGCTAAAGATCATTTTTGATACAGATAAAGATAGCATTATAACTCTCTTTTTATTCAGTATGTGAAATTTTCTTAATAAACAGTTTAAAAAGTTTAAATTCAGGCAGACTGTGATTGCAGCTTACTTTACCTTGAGTATGCGGACATAAGACAGGCCATCAGGCCCTACTCGACTCCCGTTCACTTCGATGTGCTTCAGCCACTGGATATGTGGCTGCGGGTCGCTGAACACCTTGCACACAAACTCCACGTCGCTGCCGACCACCGCTGTGCGGTTAGCCGGCAGCCCCGCGTACAGAATGGGCCTGTGGGGAGAACGCTCTGCAGAGAGCACAAGAAACGTCCAGAGGTTAGGAGAGAGGCCCAGAGAGAGAGAGAGAGAGAGAGAGAGAGAGAGAGAATCAACAACAACCCAAACCCACTTAAAGAAACCCAATCGGGGCCAACTTGAGTGACCTTCGCTTAAGTAGATGGTGTCGGTTATATAGCCCCGCCATTACTTTCGGCACACTCGACCGCATGAGGTTTCTCTGGCCAAAACATTACTTGTGACTTGCTACTGAGACCTGTTCAGTAGGTGAACGCTGCCTGCACTGACCTACTACGTCCAGCTGGTACGTGTGGTTGATGCTGCCATGTTTGTTCTCCACCAGGCATGTGTAGTTGCCCTTGTCCGAGGGCACCACGGACTCCATGATGATAGTCCACATGTGGTCTCTTACCTGGAGAAGAAAGCAGGGAGAATGGAGGGTTAGCATATGAGGAAAAAACAAACCCAGGAAAGTCAACAACACATCGACACCTCTATGGCCTTCAATCTGTGACAGTGGGTGAGAAGATTGAGCTGTGGTGCAGATACTTTATCTTTGTTATCTACCACCCCC
>JAGFZM010001211.1:783002-896730 GCA_017657215.1 Limnothrissa miodon
ACACCACACACACACACACACAAACACATACCACACACACAAACACATCACACACACACACACACACAGTTTGTTTTTTGAAAATGTAAAATGCCTCTTTCAAAAGACACAGAGCTCGTTTCCTGTCAGGGCAGCAATCCATGATAACCTGTGATGGGTCTCCCGGTAGGCCGACAGGAGGGGAGAAACTCTAGCCTAGGGGTGGTGTTTGTGTGCACATTCTAAACCAGGGTGGGGTGGGGTGGCGGAGGTGGGGGTGGTGGTTGGGGTTGGGGTGGGGGGAGGGTGCAGTGAAGGCTCAGGTGGCTCCCCTTGAGGGCATTCCTGTTTAGGAGCTCACACCTGCCCATTGTGTGCCTAGGTGTCAACTTCTCGCCTCACAGCCTAGGTGTAAACCACCCCTCCCCCGCTCCAACTCCCAGACACACACACACACACACACACACACCTTGCTTTGCTTGCCTCGACTGAATATTCAGCATTAGACTAACTTGGAAGACTGGGCCAGTCAGGTGTAACATAGTTTTCATGTAAGTGGTCATGTCGCTCACCTTAAAACCACCAATGCGATGGTCCCGTTTGAACTCTTTGCCGTTCTTCAGCCAGCGTAGAGTGGGCATGGGGTTACCCTCCGCCTGGCACCGGAACTTCACCGTCTTACTGGCAGGTACGGCATGTAGCTTCTTCTCCATCTTTTCGGGTTGAGACCACCTAGGTGCCATTGCTGTAGAACAGTAGAGGAGTCCAATTGCTTGTATATGCAAATATACTTGGCCAGTAAAACTGATTCTGAATCTGAGAGTGTGTGTTTGTGTGTGTGTGTGTGTGTATGTGTGTGCTTGTGTGTGTGTGTGTGTGTGTGTGCGTGTGCGTGTGCGTTTGTGTGTGTGGGTGGTGGGGGGGGTGGGTGGGGGGGGGGGGGGTATGGAGGAGGGGGTGTTGCTTAGTTGCATTAACATGAGGCTGTAAATGAAAGAACAATTAATCCGAAGCTAAGGTAATCAGAGAAAAACAAACTACATATTGTAGGTAGAACTACATTCACAAACCAGACTGACAATACACATGTGACTTACGCAGAAGTTTCTGGCTGCTGGAAAGTTTGTTCTCTTCCGAGGAAGACTCATCATCATCCTCATCTTCAGAGGAAGCCACTGCATCAGCTGCAAAAAATGAGAAGAACATGTTGTGCTAAGCAAACATATATTTTTTCTCATGTCTCTGGGGTTCATAGGTTCACCCCAGACACTTTGAGCGGATGATAATAAAACATAATCTTGCTGTTCTCAGAAATAAGTCTAATGCTAACAATAAAATAAACATGCAAGTTTTTAATAAAAAAAATGAAAGTGGAAAAAAAAAAAAACATCTCTGCCTTTTGCAGCCGCCTGCTTGCTGGGGAGGGCTGAGGCTGGCCCATTTCTGTAGTGGCGGGAGTCACAACAGAGGAGTCTCTCCAAGACGTGCCCTCATCGCAGCTCTCTACTGCAAGGCCACTCACACTCATGACAACATGTCTACTAGGAGCTTCCTAGGCTAGGGATCACAGAGTGCACAGAGTGCACAACACACCTCCCACTCCATCCCCACCCCACCCAGTGTGAGGGCTCTAACGGTGTCTCCATATACAAACAGCTCAACATTACTGGCGAAGGCCTTCGATGCAAACACAATTGGGGAGTGAAGCAAGAAGGGAGATATCAAAGCAAACATAGGACTCCTTTCAGCTGCAGGAAGGAAATCTCTCAATGGCTTTGTGCACTTTGTGCTTTTCAACAATTTGTGGCTGTGCGCTCCTGTGGGCTGTCTTCCAAGGCAGTAGTTCACACATACCTACACCCTGTCACGTGTAGCACGTACCTGTGACGTTCACGGAGAAAAAGGTGCTGTGGTTGCCTCGTGCGCCGTGACTAAAGCAGCCGTACAGGCCTGAGTCGGCCAGCTCGGCAACCTCGATCTCCAACCGGACATCACGGAGTAGCACGCGGCCCCCAGCAGCTAGCGGCAACCCCTGCTTGGTCCACCGGACCTCCTGCTGGGCCTCCACGGACCCGAGGCACGCCAGCGCTAAACGCTCCCCGGGGAACAACGTGTGCAGCTCCGTTTTCACCTCCGATTTGACTGCGGGGCGGACGAAACAAAACAAACAAACAAAAAATGGCATGCATTGGCCGTCTGGGGCTTTAAAGACAAAGACAAGGGGGAAAAAAATACTTTTTTTCTAGACTGGAGGGACAATGGCTGCTAAAGTGAGGGAAAAGCCGAAAAAAGAAAAACCACCACCAAATAAAACAGCGCACCAGACAATGAAAGGCTATGGCTGACCAGAGACAGACCGACTGAAGAATCCCCCAAACACAACAGCAGAGGTTTAGCCAGCAATGCATGGAGTAGAGAGGCCACAAAGGGCCCACAAAGGTAGCCCTCCACCAAACACACGTGTTGTTTCAGCACTAAGGACCGATTTCATACGGCAGTCAGAGCTAAAAGTCACTGGGTTTATCAGAAAAAGCCTCAGAGGTGTAGGCAAAAGTAAAGACAATGTGAATGGAAAAAGGAAACTGTTTAAAGATTAACTTTTCCTATTCATGAAAGGCATTTGAGATTGAAATTAAGCTAGCCTCTGCTCGAGTAAACACAAAAGCCAGAGAAGAACACACATGACTTTTGTTTCTCAAAATACTCATTCAAAACCAAAACAGCTATGGCCGTGATTGTCAAACAAATTAATTGTCTTGCCTTTTGTTACAACAAACTGTCTCCAACAATGCAAGAGGGTCACATGGCGAGTAAGAGGGTCGGTGGGGTAGCCAGGGGAAAGAGGTGGGGGGAGAGATGTCTAAAGACAGGCAAAGAGGCCTGTAGCTGCAGGTCCCCCCTGCCCGTTGTCATGGAAACACTACTAGAGCCAAAGGGAGGTATTTCCTGGATCACAGGCCCCTTAATCCCGGCAGGAAAAAGGGCTGAGGGGGGTAGGATCAGCTTTCTGCTTTAAAAACCCAACCCAGAGTCAAGCACAGGAGGCTAGGAAGAGAAACATGCTGAGCAAGGCCATGTTTTCCCTCATAAACAAATTTAGATCTGATCTGGAAACAGTGTGACCCCTCTTAACCCCCACCGCCCCTCTACCCTGGCCCTCATCCTCCCTGGGTTAAGCTAGAGTCCGCTACCTTGCTCCTTCCAGACGTTCCTGCTGACAGAATGGCTGGTAAACATTCCAGTGACTTATCAGAGCAAAGAAATCAGTGATTGTAGTGCGCATGCTTGGACCTCCTAACACATTCCAAGTAGTTTGGATAAGTAAAGTCAATAGTGCAGTTCAAATCAATACCCTGACAGGCACTCGTGATTCATATTTATTTACTTAGCAAAGACTTCCGAGTCCCTCCTTATAATGCTCAACAGACAAAGGGCCCGGAACAAACAGGTCAAAATGCACACCCTCCTCTTGAATGCACAGCTAAGGAATCTTTGCACTCACAACCTCACCCTTGCTTCTTTTTTGTGGCATTCAACACAACTACAGGGCCCAGGTATTTAAGGATCCAAGGCCTCAGACCCACTTTATAAATTACAGACAAAGTATTGTAATTACAGGTGCGAATGGCCAGCAACCCTCCCAGTTAGGTCCACACAGCAAACTGCATTCAGGGCATGTGGAATATAAGCAGAGACCACTGGTGTCTGAACAAAAGCAAAGACAGAGCAGCCATGAACAACTAACACAAAAACTGTTCCCTTCTCAAAATTGGAACCAGCCAACAACAAGCTGGGAAAGAGCATGATGCAAGGGTAAGAGCATAAATATATTGAGACAGGATGGCAGCAGGGTCGGAAATTGGGAGCAGCTTTTCTTTCTGGAACCCTGCCGCAGCTCAAAAATAAATAAATAAATTCAAATAATAAACGAGCCCGAAGTCCAATTTAGATGTTGTTGTGCACTGAAATAAAAACAGGACATTGTGGGATACAAAACAAAAAAAGGTATTTTATACATGAGCTCTTTTGGCAAAAAAAAGGAGGAGCAGAAATTCAGCTGTAAAACAGATGGTTGGATGTGCGAGGCTGAAAAGAACCACTTTCGACGAAAAAGAGAACAGAGCCGGAAAGGAGTCGGGTTTTCATTTGACCTGGCATGTCATTTCAGAGCCTGCCTGACAAACCAAAATATTCTGCTGAAATTCACAGACAAACATCACGTCATCCCTGCCTGAGGTCCATCCTAAAAGCGCAGGTCTATACTAGCTGGGCCAGAAAAGAGAGGGGATTTTGTTTCAGCCTCTTTTCAACCGGGATAATTCAGACCATCTGATTTCCTAAAACTATTCTCCCAGAGCTATGCCTGCCATGTTGTTTTCCTTTTGGCCCCCTTGTGACACTTTAGATTTTCAGACTACGCAGCACAAGCTCCGCTCTACTGCAAGATGCAGCTAGTCAAATTGTGTGTGACTGGGTAGTTAATCTACCAGATTTGGTGCTCAGCATCAAACTTGGCCGCGATTCTACAGAGGAAGCAATCGGCCTAGCGGACTGCTGTTGGGATTTCCTGCCCAAACAGTAAATAGTGCTGTGCACTGCCAGACAGCAGCGTCCTGGCCTTTCACTAACATCAGGAAGAGAGAAAGGGAGAAAAGGAGTGTGAGAGAGATTGGGCTGAGAGAGGGAGAGAGAGATCGAGAGAAAAAGGAAAAATGAACAAAAACAAATCAAAAGGGGAAACATGTGGAAAGTCCGTGGCTGGGTTATTTCCCTGCCAACCCATGAGTCATGAAATTAGGGGGCTCAGTCACTCAGCCTGTGACCCAGTGAGTGAAAAGCACAGCAGGCCATCTTTCTCTCTGTGTGTGCAAATGTGTGTGTGTGTGTGTGTGTACACAAGAGCGTGTGTCAAAGGAGGGTGGAATTCAGTGCTGCAGTCCTATGTGCCGATGGGTGTTGTGTGAATTATGACCAGTCACATAACGACTGCACTGTGGACAGGGACAGGCAGGCCGGACCGGACTGCACCCCAGCTCTGCTTATCGCAGACAGCCTACACCTCCTCACAACTCCCTCGACTACTCCCCGGGTCACTGAAGAGGGAAAAAAAAAACTCCCATGACAACTAGCCAGGGAGCTCCCATGGCTAAAGCCAACCATCAATCCCTGTCCCTTTGCTCTTTCTGCCGGAGAGAACTCCCAATGATTCCCAGAAACATGATCTCCAAGGTGAACATCAGCCAGAGGGTGGAGACCCAATCTTTTTTGTTGCCTTCTCTTTTTTTGCCACTGCTACGTTAATTTATAGCTTCCCTGGCAGGTAACTCTCTCCTGTCTGACACCAAATACCTGCACAGCACAAAGAAAGCTGTACAGGAGAAGACCTCCCCCCACCCCCACACACATCCCATCTTCCACAAAAGACAGCCAGATTCCTACACTTCCATATCCCTGACTTATGATAAAGGCCTTCTTTCAACTAGCACGCACACACACACACACAAAGACACAAGACACATAAGCACCCTCTAAAAGCTAGACAGAGCCAACTATCTAAGACGCTGATGCTTAAAGACAGGGTATAATTCCCTCAGCTTTGTTTAGGCAATTCCCCTCGGTTAAGTTTCTTAATTGCAAGCAATTTTAGCCGCGCAGACCCGAGCCTTGCTAGGCTGCACTCAGAGGCCCATCAGACATTGTGAGGAGTGATTAGAACTGCCATTTGAATGAGAAACAAAATGGGAGTCACTGTGACGACTCTGCGGGTAAACACCCTCCAACATACTGTGGAGCCAGTGTGATGCTAATTGTGTCTGTATGGCTCAGGGAAAGAGAGAGAGAAAGAAAAAGAGAAAGAGGGTGAGTGAGAGAGAGAGAGAGAGAGAGAGAGAGAGAGAGGGATGGAAAAGGCATTGCTGTTTTGTCAGCATTGTTTCATCCACAACCGAGAGCCTTTTACATCCTTGGCTTATCCTTAGATTACACAGCATGTGCAATTCAAACATCACAGGAAGCAAACAGAGACTTTGTCCAACTTTTGAGAAAAGCATGCAAGACAACAAAAGCCAAGGAACGTGTGAGACAAAAAAGAGACGGGGGGGGGGGGGGGGAGGGAAGAGGGAGCCTGTGTGCATGTGTGTGTGTGTGTGTATGTTTGTGTGATTAGCATCTGGAACGTGAAAGCGTAAAGAGGTCTGATGAGTTCCAGGCATGCTTGTTAACTCCACATCAAAACAGCGCTGGCAACAGGCGAGGAGCCCCTTGACACCAAGATGGCTGCCACAGGAGGTGGAGTCCTCTGCTCGCTTCACATCAAACACCCCCATATCAATTTTGACCAAAGCCATTTCAAGTTAGAGCCTGACATAAATCACTCATGAGCTAACTCGTGTTCAAAAATAATAATATGGAGTCTATGTGAAAAAATCATAGTTAAGTTAACACATAGCTATGTGTTATGTAGTATCTTTGACATGCCCCCGTCTTGGCTTAGCATCATAGGCTTGGGGGAAGAATGAAATCACTGCACCAATTCCACGTTTCCAGATGATTCTGAGCCAGCATTAGTGGATGTTAACCAAATCATTAAATAGCATGCACATGGATAAATTATGTCAGTGAAGGATGGATAACAGAGACGTCATTTCTTTGTTTGTCTTGAGTGAGTTGTGTGTGTGTGTGTGTGTGTGTGTGTGTGTGTGTGTGTTTATGCACTTGTATTCAAAGAGCCGGATTCCCACACATGCACATCTGGTTAATTCTAGGGAAAACAAGAAGAAACTCCAGGCAAGAACGTAATAGCCCAGACCCAGCCCTTCCTCCCATTCTACGATTTCTACAACTCCTCCCCACCCCCCGACCCCCCTACACAAACACACAAAAAAACACACACACACAAATGTCTGAGGCTCGGGGGCATGCAGGGATGCGTCAGCTGGTACCTTGATCAGTGACGGCTGGTCTGGCTCGCGTCCCCGTTGGCAGCTGGGTCAGTAAGGCCCAGAGGAGGAGCAAACTCCATGACAGCAGCATTCGCTGGGTGCCCATTCTGCTGGCACAGGCAAAGCACGGGCGTCGCGTTCAGACAGCTGAGGGCATCAGCACCGGGCCATTTGCTCCGCTGCAGGTGAGCTACCTGTCAAGGAGAGACAATATGTCAACATCAAACAGCCAAGGAGGTCTACATTACAATATTAGGATTTTGAGAAGATCGGTTTAAAGAAAAATGACGTTCCCCCCACTCCAGTGAAAAAAAAAATGTTTGAATTATTGAATTTAAAATGCTAAAATGCTAATATCACAGCTAGCACTTGGTTCAGGAAAACGTTTATTTCGATGGCTAGTGTTTCCTCAGAAAGCTGACCCACTGACACAAGATCAGATCAGCTGCATGCTCTCAGGCGATAGTTTTCCATTTCCCATAGCTAGAGCAGTTCATATCTCTTCAGCCCCTCCCAGAGTGACCCGTCAGTGTCCTGTCCAGATAACCAGTGTCCACTCAGCACCCACCCCCCATATCTCAGTACCAAAGGCCAAATCAACCTCATCAAAAACCCAGTTAAAAACCATAAAGCCACCTATGTAAAATTCATGAGTTTTAACAGTACAACTCCCTTCGAAACAAGGGCTGGACCCCAAAAGTGGTTTCTACCGACTGTGAACAAGCACATTATGTGGTTTCAGCCATCAACATCCGTTTTCACAAAGAAAACGTTTTTAAGAGATATTTACCAGTAGAGGTTCCTGTCCATTCTGCTGAGAGCAGAGCAAATGGAGCAATTGCTGTTAGCAGTCCAGCTAAGAGCAGCTGTGAGGAGGTGTTGAGAAGTGGTCTATGAAGTGTGAAGCACACATCTGTTAATGTTATCCCCCCCAGGGCTCTCCACTTGTCACTTGTTTCCTCTCTGAGGCCAACAACGCCTCAGCCCCAGCCAAACGTCCCACAACAAAGGGCTCACCATCCCAGAGTTGTTTTTAAATGCCACCCTCCTCCGACCATTAGGCAAATGACCATTTGCTCCCACTTGTGTCCAACCTCTCCAAACTCCCATAAGGAAAAGCAACACACAGAACTGCAATTAAATGAATCAATTTGTTATGCTTTCTAAAATAAGGCCAGTGCTGAGTGATGTCAGCATCCGACCAACTTTTTCTGTTACGCTCTCACTACTACTTATATCCAAAATAACATTTTCAAATATGAGACCGTTGCCTCTGAAATTCTCACAAATGAAAGCCAAAATCCTTTTAGGCCAGGGAATACAAATACAGGAAAGGTCCACAGTATCTCTACATCTTTCTTCTCTATTTGGCCAAAGCTATGGACTTGGCTCTTAATGCTGCTGTCCTTTGAGTCTGAGTCAGTTAAAGGACCAGACTAAGACAGTCAGCTCTCATGTCAGTGCACTGCATAGCGCTCGGGTCCTCAAAAGTGGATGAGGCTGTAAAAAGATACGGGACCCTCAGGTCAACTCTCTTTGGGGACATGTTCCAACTGACGTACTTGTCTTCATGTCCTATCAGGTTTGGCCTGAGTGCTTCCCCCACTGGTTCTGAACAGAGAGATAAAATAGAAAAAAGGAAAAAATAGACTTCCTCTTTCTCCGCTTCGATATCAAGACTGTGTTGAGACGGTCTCGTAAAAGTGATGAATGAAGCATGTCAGTAGATTACTAAGGCCTGATTTTACGGCCTCAATGGCAAAGTGTTCATCACACTTTGGGTCTTCGTCCTTCAGGGTTTTTCCTTCACAGTGACATAAAATAGCAATGCCGGTTCTGACCCTATATGAAAAATGCAAGCAGTCATGTGCTGCGGGTTTATGAAGACATCATTAATGCAGGTGGACTATAACTCTATCCTGCAGTAAATTTTAAAACTCTCTTAAATTAATGAGACTCCACCAAGATTTATGACAAAAAGTTACTGCTGTGACTTTCCTATGAGAATTCTCTGCACCTTCTCCATTACTGCCACACAGTATCTATATTACAAAAGACTCTACAAAAGACTGCATTAAGCAAAGTTATTGGAAAAGCAATAAATGCTTTTGCCAAGACGGACTGAAAAACAGACATTAGTGTTTCTTTCTGCCTGGATTTGTTTACATATCAAAAATATGCACACAAATTATGCGTCTCACAGACAGTTGAATGGCCACAAAACAAGCATGCACACACGCACACACACACACACAGACACCATCTCCCTATATTTTAGCACTGGTGTGATCTTGCACATTGGGCGTGTCAGCAGGTGTGAGCTCCAAGATCTTTCTAGAAGATGATAAATTTCACCATCATACACAAGGCAAGGAGTGTCTGCGCCCCAGCATTTACAAATGGGATGTCATTTGTGACTGGCCAGATACCAAGTGGCTTACTGAGTGCTGCCCCCGTGAAGCCCCCTAAATGGCCGCCGTTTCTGGGAAGCAGATTTAACTCTTCCCCACAGCCCTCCAAGACTCTTCTCGGAATAAAATTCAGACCTTCCAAATGTTCCCTTCCTGAGAGCCTCACGTACGCACACACACTGACACACATCCACACCCCGAAGTGGGCCTCCTGATTTGGTTGTCATGGCAACACAGCAAGTCCCACCTGAACAGTTCTCTGTCAAAGTCTATTACCTGAGTGGTGCAAAATACCACAGCAGCTGCCTCACAATTATAGCTACAGAAAGTTGTATTACTTTTTGTTACTACTTATTTGAAGTCAATTGGCATTATCTGTTTAAGATCTGAGGCTCATTACAATTGGACAATGACTGGAGAGTTGAATACTATAACAGACCTGTTGAATACTATAACCACACTGCATACACCAAAGAAACAAATTCTCAAACTGACAAACATGGACACAAGGACAACTGAACACTGTAATCACAATATATGTTACACTATTGAGCTATGCATGCTCATTCGGCAAAACACTGAACGCTCTTTTTCCTACCTTAGCTTACATGGGGGTAGCTGGTGGTCGTGGTGGTGGTGGTGGTGGTGGTGGTGGGGGGGGGGGGGTTAAAGCTGGTGAATAAGCCTTTTGTGGTAATTAAAGGTTGGGTCTGCTCTCTACCCCCCTGTGAGCTGAGCCCTTGCTCTTAATTACTGGGCTCCTTCATCCATGCATGACATTCCTCAACTCTCTGTTTGTTTTCCGAGACAGGGACCCTGTCTCTGCTCATTCTCTCCCAATCCCATCTCGCTGCACTTCCCTTTCCATCCATCCTCCTTGACAGAGGCTATAATTCATCCGGCTGCCTTTCACCTGGACCTGCTAAGATTCCCATGGAAGTCCCCTGAGACCCAATAAAGGACACCTACAGGCTAAAGAATTTGTCCTTTTATTGGGAGTGAAACTTTTCAAATGCTGCCATTCAGCAATCCTCAACATGTCCAGACTAAGTACTATTATTGTACAAATCACTAAATACAAATATAATCAACAGGCAAACTTGTGGTCTGATTTCTGGGAATAATCGTCAAATGTGTTGTTATTAATATTAAAACAGCCAGGGACAAAAGAAATGCAAGACTGTGTTCCTTCTACCGCCTACATTGAACCGCTGACATTAAACAATAAGCAAGAGATCAATGGCTACTGCAGTGACCAAGAGATTAGAGACTTCTTCTTTTAGCAGGAGCAGAGGAGCCTTCACTGCCAGCCCTCCCTGAGCTTGCCCAGGAATGGCATCCCATTCCTCTGGTCTTATCAGAGCCCAGAAAATAACACTGAGGCCGCATTAGCGGGAGGCAGCACTCCCAGGAACCGGTAGAGGTAGTCACAGTGACTGATCTGGGGGGTGAGGGTGGTGGGGTAGCGGAGAGCAGCTACAGCCTGCCTGACCAGGTGCAGAAACTGAGGGATCCGCTTTCAGTGCAAGGCAAAGTTAGTCATTCAATTTGGCCATACTCCAGATGCCAAGGAAGGGTATGCCTCTCAGCTATAAGTCTCAGAGTGAACAGTGTTGAAACTACCTGAGGCTCGTGCCAACACTTTCACCTGAAGCTGCTAGAGCTCTACAGACAAAGAGAGAACGTAGGCTCAAAAATCACCAGTCACAAATGATTAAGTTCTTTAAAACTTTACACCTTTACTCTACTGAGAGTTTTGTCATACTTTTCTAGTAAGACTGGAAACTACTAGACTTAAGTGAAAAGGTATTTACTCCTGAAAAATGCTAAAGTACCCCAAAGTAAGTTAAAACAACAACAATGTGGTCAGTACAGAAATAATTCAGAGAACTTTTAGGCACTACATAATACTAATGTTGTATGCAAACTGCAAGTTCTGAAAAACAAATGGAATGGTGCTACCATTGAATTACATAGGTTTCCAAATTATAGCTATTCATTCTGGGTGTCTATCCACCAAGGTAACTAGACCCATATACCTGACCCTCTGCATGTGTCACCATTCACCAAAGGCCATTTTCATTTTCTTTGGTATGCAAAATAACCACAATTGCCAAAACAATGAGGTAATTCTCATGCCCATAAAATTGCGAGGATGCAAGATCTGGTTTCATAATTTATTTCAAAAGACTGATTTCAAAAATTGTCTAAAATTAGACTAGAATAATAATTTAATTCCAATTTGAAATGTCCAAAAAAGAAACACACAGGCAAGCCATGATGCGTTATAGCGAGATTTCCATGAAAACGTTTAAAAGGCCAGTTTTTAGGGAGCCAAGAGCGCTCTTGTTATCAAGTTAAAATACATTTATGCGCGATTATTTGTGTATGAAGTTCCCTATGTTTACATCTTGAAGAAAACCGCTAGGACCGCATGCAACAGACATGCATGCATGCATGCACACCATAAAACGATCAAGCTGATTAGGCCGATTCGTTACAATTGAGCTGATTGTCAGAATTTGCACAAAAACTGAAAACAAACTTAAGCATGCATCTCTATTAAATGAACATTGACTAATGTAACTAAGCTCCAAGTAACGTAGGCTAGGCTGGTCCTGCCTATGAGGTGTCTGATTGTTCAAACTATTAAAGAAATGTTTACAGGCATAAATATTGACCATAACACGGACTTACCTGATTAAACTGGAGACACTTGGGTGCTTGGCGATTTTCAAACTCTCAATTAAATCCTCCAATAGTTTAGTGGCAAAAGCAGGGCGCCACAATGACTCCAGGAATGTCCTCAGAACGGCAATCAAGTAGCCTATCGCGGAGTGAAATCTGAAGTCACCTTTTAAACATCTCGTTTACTTTCCCTACGAGGATGAACTCGACAAGCAAACGGAGTAATTTACTTCATAAAACAACATAAATTACTACAGAACTACAATTCTATGCAATTCGACGAACCTGGTCTAAACGAAACCGTGGGAAACTTCGCTTTATTGTCTTGGAAGGGGGATGGCGACGTGTTCCCCGACTTTACGGACCAAAGCGGTTGTTTTTTTCCAGAAAAACAAAAAAATCCAGTTTCTTCCGATAAATATCTGAGTCGCTTGCACGCATGTTGAAAAATTAAATATGTAATCTGCGATTCCTTAACTTCCAGCTTCTCTGTGCTTTCAGTCTTTGGTTGCGTTTTAATCCTGCCTCATGCGCTAGAGTGGCCGTGAGGTTGATACACTGAAGGGTTCTGCTGTTACATAGAAGAGCGCCTGCACGGGCTAGTAGCCTACATAGAAGGGCGCCTCCACAAAGAAACCTCCCACTTGAAAGAGTTCAAAAGTAGGCTAAAGCAAGTTTTAACCTGACCCCCTCGATCATCCACCCACACCATGACAGAGGGCCACCTCAGACATCTGAATGCTGTATCTCCACATTAAACACACATCCAATAATCACTAATCATTAATAATGAAATATACTGTACTAGTTGAAATACAAAAAAAATATATGCAGATGTACATGTATTTGTCTACAAAATGTCAGAATTTTTTAGATCAAACCATCAATGGTATGTCGGAGAGACAAATCTATTGATTTCAAATACCAGGAAATTAGCCCCTAACTGTTTTGTTTCCTGCCCGGGGAATGACGTACATATCAAGTCCCGCAGTTTCTTGTAAATGGATGCAAATGCCTCCTGAAGGTTAAAGTTATGAACCGCAAAACACTAAAAGGAGCGTTTAGGGCAATTAGTTGGCTGTGCTGTCACTGAACATAAGTGCACAGTCAACTAATTGCTCCGAATTCATCAATAACTTCTAAGTGGCACATAACCTAATTGTTGACATTAATGAAGTCCCCGCTTTCCAAAACCGTTGCCCTCGAGATTAGTTGAAATACCCATGATCAGCATTGCTTTAGCCTAACTTAAAAGAGGCTTAACCATGTAAATGATGTTGCAGAATGTAGGCTATTTTGTGTTTTTGAAAACTGATTGAGTGTTTCGAGCATTCTTTTCATTCTGATAACAGCAGTTTGGACAGAAATATTTGTAGAAATGAATTACTTTAGTGACAAAAGGAATACAGAATGTTTTCTAACTGCATTGGAAAACCTTCTGTATTCCTTTTCTCATTCAGCAGCCAATGCAGGCAGTCCAGACCTATTTTGAATTGCACATGGGTAGTGAGTAGCCTTTGTGTCATATGTCCAAGATATCTTGCTCCAAGATATCAGCAAGATATGCTGCTACAATCTTGTGTTGCACTAAAAACAACAACAAAAAAACCCTTACCAACCACAACCTGGGACAACCTCAAGTAGAAGAGTATACTACTTTCCAGTGTACACTGTTGGAACACTTACTATATGTTATGTCTTGTCTTGTTATATCCTGTATGTTACCTATGTATAATGCCCTAAGCCTACTTGCACTTTTTTTTTTTTTTACTTAACATTACCTTATTGTTTAGAACTGTTTTTGTTGTGCATCTGCACTTTATTGTTGTCAACGTCTACGCATGGGACAAGTGTGAAACGTAATTTCGATTCCTTTGTATGTCAAGTAGGCTATGTGAAGAAATTGACAAATAAAACTGACTTTGACTTTGATAACTGATGTGCCCCCTTTACATACTATATAATTATACATTACATCATTATATAATTTAATAGGTTTATTGTTTTCACAGATTATTTTCTTTTTTATTATTATTATTTTCACACTGTCAGTTTAGAAAGTCAGACTTCATTTGGGTTTTCATATTGAGACCACTTTTAGAGTTAACATTGTGCTCCATGAACGAAAACAACAATGTTGCATGTTCAAAGTAGTGGCAAAACAGATCAAATCAGCTGTGATACAATCAGCTGAAGAAAGAATGGCTCAAAGCTAATTATTTCTGTGCATTAAAAAGTTTCCAGTGCAACAACTCATTTCATGCTTGTTCTATCTAAAACCCTATCTGGGTATATAAAACTTCTCCCCACCCCACAGGAATGTTTGACTTCCTCCATATCCAGCAGCTAATGTGTACAACTTGATACAGAGGATCCTGAGGTTAGCCAATACAACCAAGGACGAATGGAGCAACAAGGTGACCTGAAGGGAAAACCAGGAGTCTTGGAAGACAAGTAAGTCATAGTTTTTGACAGGGCAGACAGAAAGATTGCATTGCTCTTTACTGAGATGCAATTTGAAAAGTTATTTATTGAAACATTATTTAAAGGTCTCATTCCATCGTTTTTTCATTAATTTTGTGGTGGTCTCTTGTCTAAAATAATGTAATGACAGTTGGTTTCGACAAAAAATATGCTGTGGTTGTCTTGTTTCAAGCTATTTTAGTTAGGTGAAAACGAGAGCAGGGATAGCTCGAGAGGATTCTTATGAATATTAATGATATGCAAATTTATCGCCTCTGATTGGCTAACAACACTGTGACGCTCCCTCTAGTGGGTCTGTCTGCAGGCAGCCTAACGTTTTCTTGAGGGCGGGTTAACTGCATAGCTAATGTTCAAATTGACGTACATTTGTACGGCTTTTCCAATTCGCTCGTTTTTCCTGGCAGTTTTCTATCACAGCCGAATACAGACAACAGGGGTAGGAGAGCATTTTGAAGTTGAGCATAGAAGTACAACTTTGGCTGACCTATGGTAATGTAAAAACATCAAGTCTTAAACGGTTTATTTTGGAAGGAGACCTTTAACAGTGTGCTCTTAGCTAAGCTAATGATCCATGTACTGTATATTATGCTGCTGTTTAATAATTAATAATAATTTAATAATATTTATTGAAACATTCTTTAACAATGCCACAAGACTTGGCCAGGTCTGGTCATCTGGTGAAATAATCAACCCTCCAGGACCCGTTCTCCACAGTAAGGAAGCCACCTTTTTATATAGAGTTTGATGTGGTAAATGGATGACTTTGAAGGCAAAGAAACCCGTCCTAGCTGGCTGTTTGGAAGAAGCCTGTCGTTCACATCTGCAGATCAGCTTTGCCGTTGTTCTGACAGGCTGAGCGAGAGGGGTTATTGGGAGGCCCACAGCGTGATTTTGTGTTAATGGCATGAACGCTTGCGAGATCTCTGGCCCCAATTACAGCAAGTCTTGTGAAAAGCTGCGCACATGCGAGCCATTATTTGCATGGGAAAGAGATGGAACACTTGACAGAAAAAGGGGCAAAACAATAGATCTGTACTCTTTCAACCTTCTGTACTCTTTTTCAAACAAGTAGAGTTATGTGCACTATTTTCTAAACAAAATGCTTCTTTGAAAGATTCCAAATTGGTATCACACTCCAGGCAGGACACAGCAGAGTCCAAGTTCTGCTTTATATTGGTCATGGCCAGATGGTCAACAACTGTGGGGTTAGTGCAGGATTTGGGTATTGAAAAAGCTGAAAGAGCTCTTAATATGAACATAATCACAAAAACATGAAAACATGCAGTCTCCTATATGTTCTGTATATGTTTTAATATTTTACTGTAGCATAATCTCTAGTGTGGCGCATGCGATTATGATAATTACCAGTGAACTGTGGTTACAGAGGACATTTTTACAGCTAATTCATATATTTAAGCTATCAGACACACCATGTTAAGGGAGCCACAGAAGTAATTATAAGGCCTTTTTCCTCTGGATTTCCTGAATTCAATATTGCCAGTAACTCTACAACTTTGGACAAAGTCCCATTCTCCATTTCAAGAGCAGCTCGGGGACATTTTTTGGCTCACGCTGCTGGGTTCAAATGTTGGTTAAAATATGCTGGCGTGCAACACACTGATGTCCAAACAAGTCAAACTCAGTTTCAAGGTAACAATGACACTGACTGCAAATGCTGTGTATTGGTCCCTAAATTTAATTTGAGGAATGGCAAGGAATTTTTACGAAAACAAGGATGATTATGAAAACAAGGATGATTATGAAAACAGCGCTTTATAGGAAATACTATCTGTGTTGAATTGTTTCCTTTTATTCTCTTGTTAACCTCTTATTCTCTGCAATAAGACATCTATTTGCTCACAGCAATAAATCTCCACAAGCTGTTTTGTGGATCTACTTTCTTGGCATAAAAATAAGGTGTTAAGTTCAAGACTGAAACCATAGCATTCTGAAATAGAAATATGCCCCCAGGACCCTCCTGAGCTTCAAACAATGCCTTGGTGCACCATCCATGGTATGGCCTTACGTGTGAGTGTCAAGGCCACTAATCTGTTTGTGGCTTGGGGCGGCCATTGCTGTTTCAATGGGATATTTTGTATAGGGATTTCCTTTCCCCTCCACAGTGGTGTCACTACTGTGTCTGTGTCTTGAGTATCAGGGCGTGGGGAGATCAGCTCTGCGATCCTGCACCAGAGAACTTCTCCAGTTCGGAGAGGAGGCTGGAGATCACTGTCATGTGAAAATCCAGTTTCGACATTGTCCAGGTCCTCTCAGTTTCACTGACCACTGGTGACATGACATTTTGGTGCGGTTTTCTTCCCCTGTTCCAGCTGTTTAATTAAATGAAATGAAATCTATCGGACAGCCCTGTTTTGCTCCTCTGAAACAGCCGGCACGCCATCGTTATGAGTTTAATTTTAATTTTATAACAAGCTGTTTGTCCATTTTGGCAAGAAGATTATGTTTCAGAAATTAAATTATGTATATATAACCTAACCCACCCTGATGCAAACCAAAATAATAATTAAAATAAATAAATAAATAAATATCACCCAGAAGTCTGATGCAATGTCGAGCGGTAACAGGAGCAATCAGGACATCCATGCCAGAATAACACTCAAGACCCTGCACTTGCCCCTGTGCCCAGCAGCAGTAGTGGCATTAGGGCTTCAGATTACAGGAAGAGTGGAGAGGTGTTCAAGTCACCATCTGTCACCAAAACACATTTGCCTTAAGCGCAGGCTGAGTGCATTCAGGGCTATAATGGCTTTAAGTGACATGATGGCTTGATTGAAACCAGCCTCATCTACCATCAGTTATAATGAAACCACTGGGAAGTTCAAATCACTGCTGTGGAAATGGGCAAAATGGTGCTTAGATGGGGGGGGGGGGGGGGGGTATTTATTTTGGGAAAGGTTAGCTTTTTGTCTCACAGAAAAACAAATTTGTTTCATTGCTTTGAAATGTGGCCAAAAAATCTGAACAAGTTCTGAGGCTGGTGTGATTGTGTGTAGCATAAAAAGCTAACCCAGACCACACAATAAGCTTTCTAGAGCAGGGTCTTTTGGGATAAATACATTAACAAGGAGAGAGACTGTTCTAGAACATCTTTGAAGCTAGATTAAGGGTTAAGAATATCAAAGAGAGGACTAAATAGGGAATTTCCATTTTATGACAGCTGCACTTTTAGACCCGGTATAGCATTGCATGCGAATACATGTTCCTTCACTGTCACAGACCACAGTGCCACACCATTTTTATATATACAGTAAGCCATCCTGTTTTGTGAGCGTGTGTGTGTGTGTGTTGAAATGTGACTCGTAACCCCATAACTCTTTTACCAGCTCCACTAGAATTCTCACAGTTTTATTTCCCCGCCACAGACCAAGAGAAACATGTTGACGCCGGTGATTAGCCGGTAAGATTTTCAAATGTGGAAACTTTATTGCAAGTGTCCTCCCATGACCCTAGGCCTGTGAGAGAGGTCTCTGGATGTCAGTGCCCTGCGGGCCAGCTTGTTGTCAGCATTCAACAGGCCTTCAACCTCACCCCAGATTTCGGGATGTAGACGCCATCTGACAAATGTTAGCCTAGCTGCTGTCCTTCTGAGACAGACAAGACAGACATTAGCATTCTGTTGGAGTGAGGTGGAGGACTCCTTATGTCTATGCTGTAACAGAAAGCCGCCATACAAGACAGGGAGGGACAGAGGGTTGTGATGGCGCCACCAAACACAAAGTGCCTGCTTGTCACTGAAGTCATTGAACAGCATCTGTTTACAATCTGTCTTCAGAAGGAGAAAAAATTCATTTGATTTTTGCTGGCAAAAATACCAGCATGAGACGGTATCAGCATGAAGCTGACAGTGTGTGTGTGGTTTCCAGATGCTGTGTTCAGATCTGCTTCACACCCAAGTTCCAGACCCAGAACGTAAAGCACGTGGTTCCAAGATTAATGATTACATGTTTATTTCTACCACACAGGCATTGTTGTCTTTTGGGCTTTCTCTTTGTGGGTCTGCCACATTTTTTCTTGTTTTAATGCATGAAATATCCACATCTCACGAGACATGTGACCACATGATCTTTTAGGGACAACCTCCAGAATTTCCCCTTTTGGAGGACATGCAAGACATTACATGGAAGGAAAAACAGCATCACTGACCACATCTTAAGACAACATCTAACATTGCTAGGGTGGAAAACAACATTAAAAATTATTCATTTGTGAAAATCCTAACCTTGCAAAGTAGTTTTTTGACCTTTGTGATGTAATTTCCCATTCTGGAGTAGAAATTGTGCGTATGTGCATATTTGACTAAATTCAAGACTTTCATGAGTATTTAACCAAATTACAAACAACAGTACCCGATACTACTGGATTTATTGACAGCCTCATTAGCTGTAGGTGGTGCTGTGCTTAGAGTTTAGCTTCAAGCTTTTATTGAGAGGGAAAACCTGAAGTTCTTCTTCTTCTTCTTCTTCTCCTTTGAACCTTTGTGATGTAATGTCTACTGTCTACTGTCTACAGATTTTTTTAAGCAATGTAACAGCTAAAACAAATAGCACATTTGCTGCTATTTTTATTCTTAAAACATACTGCTGCTAATTGCCTTTGCTCTATAAAACACTTACTTACATGTATACATACAAGCTGCTACTTTTTAAATAGTTCTGATACTTTTACTTTTACTAACCCTAAGTGCAATTGAAAAACCCTACTGATACACGTTTTTTATTTATGTACCAATAAAAACATATGGCTTAATCCACTTGCAAATTACCTATTATTACTTTATAGTAGTTAGGATGTGCCTGTGCACTTTACTATTTGTCCTGTTGCATGAGAAATGTAATTGTGATTTATTTTTATGTCAAAAACATGTGAAGAAATTGACAATATAACTGAGTTTGAGTTTTTTTACTTTGATGGCAGAAATAAATGCATGGTAAGGTGCTTTGTTGTAAATAAGGAGCATCTCATACAACGCCGACCTTTAATTGCTTCAATATGTCAAGAGCATTGATGATGTCCACATGCTCCCTTTGTCTTTGTTCCTTACGTCAAGTTATGGCTGACAGTCTCTGATCTTCATTGGTGAGGAAGATGAAATTGATGCAGGCTCATTCAATAACTCAATCTGTTGTAAATTTTCATCTTTGGATCTAAATGAAAGTAGACAGCGTCAGCTGATATCATCATGTCTTTTGATCATTTTGATTTTTGAGCACACCAAATGTTCATGGTTCATGGTTCATCATCAACACCCAGGGTTCACGTGTCAGGGAGTGTGGGGTAATGTAGGGCCACATAAGTGCAAAATCATGGCAGGTTTAGTTTTAAAACCTGTTCATTCAATTAGCACGTTCAGACAGGCAGAAAGATTTCAAAACAGCTTTAAAAAGATGGCCATAGCAGCTATCTCAAATGCTATTTCAGTGCTTATGTGTACATTAATTTGGACTTGAAGAAATAGAATAAGGGAAGGCGAGAAGCGAAATGTCTGAGCCATAAGATTACATACAAAGGAAACAAAAAAAGAAACGATAACAACAAATATACCATACAAACAAACATAACATGCCACTTAAGCTGATTTTGTTCGGATTTGTGTAACTCTCTGTCTACATACTTTAGACACATGTAATCAGCACATTTGCTGAACTATAAATGTGCCAATTGTTTAAAGATGTCTGCAGCAGAGGCAACAAGACTTCATCACACCATTCCTGTGAGCTGGCCAGCCTGGAGCTGTCTGACCACGCTTCATTTTCTGAGCAGCCCCATCGCCAGATGAGCCCTAACTAAAACTTCCTGAGGAGGAAGTGGGTTTCAGGGCTGAGAACATTCAGCCTTTTCTATCCAAATAAAGTTTGCCAGATGAAATGGCATCAAGATTCCTTGGCCTGTGGTGTCTCTGACTTGCTTTTACACGGATGAACTCAACTCGGTTTGAAGGAGATGAGGATGAGGATGTTTTTTTGAACCCCTGTTGAGTTATTTCACGGTGTTACTTAAATAGAAACCGCTGCGTCTGTTCTTTTTAGTAAATGCCTCTCTATGCTCTGATTCATCATGAGCGATCACTCAAACAGGTCTAAAATAGAGCTCGCTGCACAAACACAGGCCACACTAAAAAATAAAACACAGAGACCTAAAGTATATATATATAAATGTGTGTATGTGTGTGTGTGTGTGTTTTAAAGATCAAGGTATCCATCCAGTCAAAAATATGCTAGGGAATTTTTTTTTAAAGGTATATAAGGTCAGTTAGGCTGACATACAAAAGTAACATCTCAGGCGTTGCTTAGACGTGATTGACAGGTCAGTTTGATGATTTCCGTCACATATTTTACGAGAACAACCGAACAGCTGTGCTGGGCTTCATTTCAAGTGGTATTGGATTAAAAATATTGACAGAGGAATTATGAAAACAAAAAGATTTTTGTAAATTAGTACTAAGTGGTGTGACAAGCATAGTACCATCATGCCATATGTGAGAGATGTGTTACTATTACTATTTTAGTCAAAGTCAAAGTCAAAGTCAGTTTTATTTGTCAATTTCTTCACATGTACTTGACATACAAAGGAATCGAAATTACGTTTCACACTTGGCCCATGCGTAGACGTTGACAACAATAAAGTGCAGATGCACAACAAAACAGTTCTAAACAATAAGGCAATGTTAAGTAAAAAAGTGCAAGTAGGCTTAGGGCATTATACTTACATAACATACAGGATATAACAAGACATGACATAACATATAGTAAGTGTTCCAACAGTGTTGTTTTTGTTGTTTTTAGTGCAACATAAGATTGTAGCAGCAGTAGTGGTAATATAAATAGTGGTAAAAAAGAATACTAATATATATATATCCTCCATTGCTAAACAGTGAATCAACAGTGAAACAGACATAATCATATCAGTAAGGTCAGTATTATCTTCACTCTATCCACATCTAAGCAACATCATTTATTTTATTAATCCATCAGTTTTGCACACTCAGTGTGGAAACATTTGGATGTGGATATCACGTGATATCGATTTGTGACGTGATCAGGTAAATAAATCCCATGGTTTAAAATGTTGTGAGCTACAGCTATCACTACTTGCTGTGGAAAAACAAAAAGCTACCTTGAATGGCCTTGTCTCTGGTGCTGAATAGTGCTGCTAAATCATGCACTGTGCATAGTCTGTCAGAGATATATTTGAAACGAAGGTAAGATCATCTCCAGTTATCCTGCACAGTGGTGCTGCCGTTAGTCGTGGAATGGAATGCCAGTTTTGGGTTGAGCCAGGAAGAAGCAGTGTTGCTGGGAACACAGTATCTGGAGGCAATTGACTGCAAATATATTGAGGTGACACAAGCATAGTGGGTAAAAGACACAACCAGAGCCCCAAATTTCTCTGACACATCTGGCCACATGTGCATGCCTGGTACGGGAGAATGTTTCTGTGACCAGCGTCTCATACCGTATCTCTGCGTGAAAAAAAAGGTTTTGATTGCAACAGTACACTGTAAAAAACAAAAAGTTATGATAACTAAATAAAAATTATAGACAGAATTTTTGAGTTTAACATTTCTAGGGTCTTAAAAACTTAGGAAGGTAAGTTTTTGTGTTGTGTAAACTCAAAAATTCTGACACCGTCATGCCAACCAATCCAGACGCTGCTTTAAAGCATTTCATACACTCAGCATATTCTGGATCCTCCTCAGCGTTCCCCATAGTCAAGGGCACCTCTAGGGAGACTCCACTGCAAGAATTTAAAAAAACCTGGCACTGGAGTCCTGAGTCTTCAATCAATACCACACACAGAGAGATACGCAGGAGCCTTGGAAGATCATGTGAGAGTGCATCGCCACCGCATCCAGGGTCCTCCTTTAAATAGCATTCACTGACATGTATTTTCTGCTCAGCTGTCAACCAAAAGTCTATCATTACCCCTGAAAAGTTCACCAGGGTCACCAATCCCTTGCAAATAACACTTCCCCACTGCATATTCATAATCTTATGTGGTTCACCATTAAACAAAATTATGACAAAGGGTGTATTGGCGTGTAAGCCCTGCGTGGTTCCTTTGCTTAACTGAAATGTGACAAGACATGGCTGCACATTGGATGATCTGTTCCTGCCATACAATAAGCCGGTCTGGGCCTTAGATGTTATCCCAGAGTCAGGACTGGTCATGCACTCTATTAGGAGTCAATATTGTCATGCAAAGTTACTGAGTAACTTATTTATGTTTTCGTAGATGCTGCTCTACAAACACACCAACTCCTCCATGGGATCGGCTGTAATTGCTCTGTTATTCTGCAGGGCTTACAAACGAGCCTGCAGGCAGGAGATGGGGCTCCCTGCCTGTGTTTGAGGTCATGCCCTGCCTGCCACATTCAGGGTGGGGAGGTTCACAAAGTCCTGGGGCTGAGATCTGAGGCTGAGGCTGAGGCCGCTGGGCTGGTTTAGGCTGGGCTGGGTCAGCCACTGGGTCTGGGTCTGTGGTTTCTGGATGTGCAACACTCGAGGCTCAGCTGGAGGAGCGATGTGCCCATTGAGCTGTCCATGACTCCTTATTTTTAACTCTCCCTCCGGCCTGCGGTGGGCTGTGTTGGTCAGATCCTGCTAGGGCTGGTATTCGCCCATCAGCCACTGACAGGAGCTCAGCACAGTGTGTCCAGGACTGTCTGAGGAGTGGGGATTCAGCGATTCACTGCTGCAAAGAGCTTTGTATTTCATACTGAAAAAACGATTAGATTAGATTAGATTCAAGATTATTGTCATTACACATGTATAAAGACAGGGTAACAAAATGCAGTCTAGCATCTAATAAGAAGTGCAAAGAGCCGCAAGCTCAGATTATACAGTATAAAGTGTATACAGTAAAGATAGTATACAGTTAAGAGCAGTGATATACAGCTATGTGCAAATGAGAGCAGTAGAAGGAGGTAGATACAGTAATTTAGTAGTATATGTACAAGGATCCGACGTCTCCACGGATATTGCAAATTAGCAGTGATACTCTTGATCATCCTGGTCTGGTTGTCCAAAACATCTTTGCATTTACATCTTACACACGAAATGCATCTTATTCTTATTAATAGTTCTCTTCTCGTTTTCAGTTCTCGTTTTCACCGCTCTCATGATGTTTGGCTGTCATAAAAGAGAATGTAAAAGCATTAGAGCCGACTCCACAGTATAACTTTGTGTAACTGTATGACTGCACTGAATCGTTTTGTTTGCTCTCGCCCTAAACATCCTGTTGCATGCACACACACAGAGGCTGTACATTCAGTCATGTCCTATATTAGTCTTTGAAGTGTTCATCTGCACCCAACCAGATCAAAAATATATTAGACATGATGTCAGAAAAAAAGCAAGGTAGTTTGAGGCAGGCACCTTGTGGGCACATGGGCAGACCATAGGGCTCCTCAAAATTGCTGGGGTTTGGGGATGGGGGCCCTGGTTTTCATAGGCAATCAACAATGTTTATTGTTCAAGGAGGGGACCCACTGCTCTGAGCGAGCTTGAGACAAACATATACACCACAGTCCTTCCTGAGCATAAACACCCAAGTGGCCCCCACCACAGTGGGACAGGAAGTCCCATCGTCTGCTGGCGGCTGCTTTAAACGATTCAGACGTGCTCACAACTCATGAAACATCTAGCAATAGCTGCTGAACATATCAGTCATATAGTGAATTATAATTTAATGTCATGGAAGTCTTATTTAGTGCAGACTCTGTGTAAAGATTTCCTTTGCAGTGAAGTGAGGAGCAATGGCTTGCTCTTAAATTCTCTAAGCCCGTAGCTGTTTTGTTTTATATCATCACAGCTTGTTTCCTTGTTATGATACCCTCTCATATAATGCACAAGTTAGAGGCAGAATAAACATGCAGGTGCCTGCATCAACAATCTCTCTTGCATCCACTGGGACAAATCTGTTATGAGAATAAATTATGGAGGCATCTGGACTGCTGCACGTAGAACCTTTGCTGTGTGGAGGTGGGTGACGGTTTGATGAGGCCTGTCTGAAGATAAGCTTTATGTATTTACACAGAGGCTCCAAGCTCTAGGAGCAAAACAAGAGTGGGAAATGTGAGCACAGAAATGGAGTTAAATATTCCATGCGTGCAGCACAGCAACTAAAACATACCAATTTTTTCAAGTATGCTGCCAAGTTCCTGCCCCTATAAACCCCCAACGCCAATTTGTGATGCATTGCCCAACCCCTCCCACCCCACGTCCCAGTGTGTTGTCTGATGCCACAGGCTCCAGATGTGAGCTGCCCACCATTCAGCCGACCCTCCACCCTCACACACCCACCCACCGCACTGCTGGAAGGGCTCCAGGCGTCGCCGGGGAGAGCGCCAGCTCCCCACCACGCCTCAGCAGCGTTGGCTCGCCACAGACCTCTGGGACAGACGCGCATGTGGCTCTGTGGGCGAGACTGGTCGGACACCCACAAAACATGGTGTAAGTATTGTGCACAAAAAAGCATGAGGGCATTACGGACACTCTCACTGTTTATGGCCACGTGACTCGCTAGGACAAACACAATCCACAGATGTCTGGAGTGAAGAGAAAGGGTTAATGTTATACGCTTCATACAGTCAAATTGACACAATATACATGTGCATTGTACCTTTATTTTTCATGGGTTCCAACATCAGGCATTCTTTTCTATCTGTTGATTTATATTCATTTAGTTTTGTGTTAAAATGAGGTAATTCTAAAACTGCAGCCACAATAAATACAGTTTGAGTGTGTGTGTATATTGGTGTGTGTGTGTATGTGTGTGAGAGAGAGAACTTGTGTGTGTGTGTATTTGTGTGTGTGTGAGTGCCTGTGTGTGTGTGTTTGTTTGTGTATGTATGTATGTGTGTGTGTGTGAGAGCGTGTGACAATGAATTTCTCAGAGAATGGCAAAGCCAGCCAGGAGACAGCGAGGCAGGCAGGCCAGCAGGCCAGCAGGCTGCAAGCGTGAAACAGGCCACTTTATTGAAAGCTTCTCTGACAGCCATTATCACAAAGAGACAAGGCTCTCGCGCTCGGCGCGCCACTGCTGCCACACAAACTGCCCATTGTTCAGCTCTATTGTGATGCTGTCAGGCCTGGGAAGATTTGCTAATGCTCAGGTGCTCCACTGGTGCTGGAATGTGAAACAGCATATCGTCCAGTGAGGTCCTTGCAGGCCGCATGGTGCATTGTGATAAAAATGTAGGATGAATTTTCAAGAAAATAATGCTATATTTTATAAAATGTGTATAGAATATGCAGCGTAGTAGAATTGTTGTTCTGTGCATTTCTTTTGTACACTGTAAAAAACATGGTGTAAGTCTGACTGCCTATTTTTAGTTGACCAAACTTGAGATAATGAGTTGTGGATCAGCATCCACTCATTCAAGTCATTATCTCAAACTTGGTCAACTGAAAATAGATAAGCAGCCCGGACACTAACTTACTTTAAAGTGTGTATTTTCTTACAATGTGTTTATGTAGTGTGTATTTCATTGTTAACGGTGGGGTCATCCAAACTCATTTACCTTTTCTGTGCCAAAGCATTGCTCGTGTATCGACCTGATAAGGCAATTGCTTCCATGCCTACTGTTTTCTAGTCAACATTTGTTGCAGTCTTCCATTTTGGGGTCTGAGTAACTCTGTGTTTGACTGCTATGCACGGCTGACACCAAGTTAATTATGGGCCCGCCCTGGGTTTATTAATGGGTTCAGAAGGTGGATCTGTGTGACACTATACAGTCTGTCATAGTTCTTAATTGATAGCTTCACATTTTAGTATAACAGCCTTTCCTTTGAGCTTTCCTCCATTCATCCCTCTGATGCTCTACAACACCTTTCTCAGTCAGCCTGCACACTTCAGTGTGTTAAAGAAGTTCTTGTTGCAAGTTTCTCTACATCAGCTTCTTCTGTGTGCTTTTGTGCCTGCACAGCTACATGTTTCTATTTGGTTGAAAGTTTACACCCATAATAATGAATACATTTAACTTGGTTTATGAGAAATTAATGCAACCATTTACCACTTTTTTGAGGCAGCATCAAATTTACATCCTCATGGTCATGTGATTGAGAGTATAGGCCTGGTTTTGTAATCAGGAACAGAAACCATGGTAAGAAATCAATGAAGACAAAAGACACTGTTTACCATATTGCAAGACAAACTACACAAACAAGAACGTATGACTTTTTAACAGATATGCAAACAAACAACTCAATTTTTTATACCTCTTTCCCTCTCCTTCTTTCTATCCCTTTCTCCTTCAAGTTTCCATGCTTCTCGGCAGCCGCCACGGCCCATGGAGGATTTTAAGCAGGGCCAGATGGCCATTAGCCCTAATAAGACTTGCGGTCGAGTGCGTCGCGTCCCACAGGAAAGGAGTGGAGCGTTCCTGGGGCAGCGTGTCCCCTGGGCCGGACGCTGGCAGGCCTGTGGGTGGAGGAAGCAGTAGGAGGGCCACGTGCTCCAGGCAGGCGGGGGTGGAGAGACCAGGGGTGGGCTGCTCTGTGCTGCGCTGGACCGCATGGCCCGTGTGCTGAATGAGAGAGGCTGGGGCAATGGGACGGAGACTCTCCCCACACACTGCGGTGACTCAAAGAGTTGAGGAAATGAGCAACGGAGCAAACATAGGCGGAAGAGTGGGTGACTTCTTTCCACAAATCTTTGCTTTTTTGTTGTTTAACAGGAAAATGTTTGATTAATAAAAACTATGCTTATCCAAATGCAACAAAATTTCACAACCCTATGATCTAATTAGAAAGTCACCATGCATCTTAAGTAGACTGCTCTTCTGACTGAAAGATTCAAACCAATCACTTTAACACATTCATTACAGTATATATTTTTTTACTCTATAGCTTCATCCTTGCATTAATAATTGATTGTGAAAATGTTTAATTGTTTAAAAAATGTTTAACGTCTAATGTAGTGGTGCCCTATATCATTAACAGTACTGTATATATCTATATGTGTTCTATGGTTTGAGTAGCCTATAGAATGTGTATGTTAGAAATATTGGGAATGCAGACAGTTTGGTGCACATTATCTATAATAAGTAACTTTATTTGATAATTTGATCCTCAAGTTGCACTTTGACACTATTATTAGAATATAGCCATATTGCATGACAATAATGCATTTTCTGAAGGAATGTGCAAAACCACACACCCACAGACAAAATCACACCCCCTCAAATTACCATTAGAGGCCAATCCGCCAAGCCGCTGAACCCCCAAATCAACACCTTATCTTGTCAAAATAAACTTGGTGTCACTGCAATCCTAGCCTGTGGCCGCCACCTGAAATAACAAGTGCTTTGCTACACTGGCCAGCCTTGTGGTGTCCTGGGGATGGGGGCAGCATTCGAGTCAGAGCAGCAGCCGTCAGAGAGTGAGCCGTGATCTCTCTGGAGGTGGAGGGACAGAGCCACAGTGGTTTCCTCTGGCCTCTGTCCCGCTGCTGCCGGAGAGGCAGATGTGGTGGGCTGCGGCAGCGCAACATCTCTCTGGGCTGGCCAAGCTGTGCACAGGAAACGGTAATAAATGATTCAGAAGAACTGCTCCGAGGAGATGGTCCGGGCCTTGCCGGCATGAGCGTCCAAAACAAATAGGCCTGTAAAAATGATTCAGCTGCAGGCGAACAGGCAGGCAGACAGCTGCCGTAGGTGCAGCCGGAGGAAGCAGCCTGAGGGGGGAGGGGCCAGAGGGAGAACACGGGGGCCTGCTGTTCCAACACCGCCAGATTTGTTTGCGATGGCTGTTAACGCCACCCAAAACAGACACTGCCAGAGTGTTTTATGAGAGCTGTGTAGCTGTGTATCTGTGCACCCTTCCCCCCAATCCCCAACACACACACTACACCAATACACACTCCCTCTCTCTCTAAAACACACACACACACACTTGCAAAAACGAGGTCATTTTAATCATCTCCTGTCTGTAAACACAGTAATGGAGTGTCATTCATCAGGAGAATGTTTATAAACTATCCATTGCACACATACTAAGAAATACTATTGCAATTGATTGCTCTATGCTTTCCAGCATGGAGATAAAGGCCTTTACTAGAGTTTCCCTGTACACTAGCCATTTGTTAGCAACACAGGCCTCTCTTCAGAGTGGTCATCTGTCCGTTGAGATCTTTTTTGCATGCCGTCTGGCCAATCAATCACCTTGGCAGCACATCCTGGCAAACAGGGTTCACGGTCTGCTACAGTAGTTATCGTCCATGTTGAACTAGTGACCCGGATGCCTTCGTCAGACCCTACACCCAAGGTGTGTGCCACATCTGCTTTTTCTATCCAACCTGGCTGCCTGGTGGTGCACCTACAAAAACACACAAGCTCTGCTGCCCTCTGCTGTTGACACTGGCACAGAATGAATGAGGGTGAGCCGGCTACAGAAAGAAATACTTCGTTTTTCCTGATGAAATAAATGCACTTTAAGTGTTTGTTGTGTTGCAATATGAGCTTTTGCCAGTCAATTTTTGTAAAGTAAACCACTTCTACAGTGTGGAAACTGCTGTATTTTGTTGATGTCAAACATCTTCCAAGAAAAAAAAAATACTTCCATTTGTGCCTTTATTTTTCTCTTAAACATTCATTATAACAAAAGTACAAAATACAGTATGTCTGCACCTATACCCATTTTTGGTTTGTCTGAAGAAAAACACAGAACTCACAGGAACACTAAAATAGCAGGACAATGCACAAAAGTCTGATTCAATATGAAAGATCAATATGACAAAGCACTCAATGATTCACTGTGATCACAATCCTGCAGTGATATTTATAAAAGCTTTAGATATCTCAACACGGGTAACAGATGAAAAATACACGAAACACAACTTTACATTCAGGTACAAATGTATGGCACAAGGTAGTTGTGTAGTCTGGAAATCATTCCTTTTCATGGACAAATGTGCAGTATTCTGGTCTTAGCCGAGTCATAGACATGCAAATGTAATCTACACAAAAAGAAACATTCAGATCAGTGCAAAATTTACAGAGGCCATAACAAAGTCAGCCAGGACAAGATTGAAGCAGAATCAGAAGTTACTAGTAGATACTAGCGCACATCTTTACACGATCAGCAGTGTAACAGTCAGGCGGGAGCGGGGCGGGGGGGGAGAGAGCCTGTGGAGAGCTGCAGGTTGTGGATCTGTCTATCTGACGCTCTGGGACATGTGCAGAGGAGTCAGCATCTCCTCAAAGATGGCCCCCTTCACGTTGGAGCCCCGTAGATTAGCTTCCTGAAGGTCACAACCGGACAGGTCACAGTTCTGTCAGAGAGAAGGAGGGAGGAAGGGACAGAGAAAAGGATGTGTGAAAAGCACAGTCTCCAAAGAGTGTAATGATTAGACTACAGAATAGACAGCATTCAAAGTCAAAGTCTCCCACTATCTAATAGATACTGCAGCCATAAAGTAGTTCCACTTTGGTTTGGTTTTATATAATTATGTAACAATTGGAATTTGAAAACTGCACAATTGAAAAGAAACAGCAGATCACACATTTATGCAGATCAATCTAGATCCTTGTAAACTATATTTATGGTTAGTACTTTGCAGGAAAAGAAATATTGGCATTTTGATTAATGACCATAATTTGACATCAAACCATCTCAACCTCATATCTATTCCAGATGTGCAAGTAACTCCTAAATATGATCCAGATGTGCATGCACTGTATCAAGTGTTGCCATTAAAAAAAAAGTAAAAAAAAAAAAAAAAATTCTCACCTCAAGATCTGTGCCAGCAAGGGTAGCCCCTCGTAGGTTACAGTTCTTCAGTTTGGCATTCTTTAGAGTTGCCACTCGAAGATTGATCCCCGTCATCTGACTACCCTCCATGTCCACTCCTTTCAAGTTAGCACCTGAGGCCATTGGATATGTTCATATATTTTAGCATTATCATCTGCAAAGGCAGGTCAAGTGTTTTTTTTTTTTTCGCTTTTTGAAATCTAGCTATAGAATGAATGAGTTCTGTATCTCTCTCTCTCTCTCTCTCACACACACACACCTTCCAAATTGGCCTTGAGCCCAGCTGGATCCTCAAAATTGCAGCCTTTCAATGTGGCACCTTCTGCGTTGGTGCACAGCATTTTCACACCCTGCAAATTGGCACCCTGCAAATGTGCGAGACCGTCCTTTAACGTTAAAAATGAGCAATACTGAGAAAAAAACCTCAGAATCCATACCTGCCTGCCATACATACTGCATCGTACATTTCTTTCAAATATGATTTTGATTCCACATATACATATGTATGACATGGTTTTAAAACATGTCCACTAAGGTTGAGGTTTGAGCTTACATCGAGGTTGGAATAAGACAGGTCTGCCCGCTCCAGGTTGGAACCACAAAGATTGGAGTGAGTGAGGTTGCAGCGGCTGAGATTGGCCATCTTAAAATTGATGTAACGCAGATCAAGACGGGAGAGGTCTGCCCCGCTGAAATTCAAACCCTAAATAAATATGTGACAGTTAAAAATGACATTTTCACTATAAAAGATCTGTTAATAGTGCAGAAGAATTGTGTTTATTTATTTTTTGCTGTATGTGGTAGAGACGGAGTCGGGGCTATAGAGATTTAAGTGACATATAGAGGAGCAGTGTTTGTGTGTTCAGATGCATCATTCAAGCAGAAACCAGCAGAAACATCTGATGTCACTCCCGACTTCAAAGCAGCCATAGCCTCTGGAAGGTGCTGAACACAAACTAGCTAACCACATTTGGATCTGTTAGGCTACTTGGGGATGGATTCTGATTACAATACGAACTATTCCCACTTATTAGCTTTTACGGTATCAATGCAATTTCACCACATATACTACCTTTGTATTCACACATGAGACCAAATAAACTCCTTTATTCACAGTTCTCTACATTATTATACATCTTTGGGGTGAACTAGAGTAAACTCCAAAGGCAGTCCACGACCACCTGCCCAGGCCACTCTCAGCCACTGCCCTGATGAGCTCCGTACCTGACAGCGTAGCTCCGATTTTGTGGGCGTGGCCAGCAGGAAGCGCACCAGCTCTTTGCGAGAGATTGGCGAATGGTCCTCAGGAGGCTGAGAATTCTGGGAGAATGTTTATAAACATCAGATCAGAAGGAATGCTACTAGTAGAGTAAAAGTAGAGCATTTTTTTTACCTCAAAGCCATGTACTCACTCTTATTAAGCCTTCAAGCTGCACAGCAAGTTCCTCCATACCGAAAAAGCGCGCCTCCTCCAACACACCTGAGTACCAATAGCCAGTTACTTTCTGTCAGAGCAGCTGGAGATATCAGGTGTGGACTAGTATATGACAATCTCTGCAAACAAAATGTCACACTCACCCCGAAGATTGATCCCCTCATTGATAATTAACTGGCCATGTCTGAGGTAGTTAAGAATGGGCTCAAAGTAGTCTGGACTGCGATCAATGAGGTATGCACCTTGGTCATCTTGTTTATTTCCCCAAACATCTATTCCGAACACAATGAAATTATGAAAACTACTGATTTGACTCATTTCCGGATGAATAAGCACACTTAGTTTACAGGAGCTCACCTTTCTCTCTGAACATATGGGCCAACATACTGTCTGGTTCCTTACTAACCAAAGTGCTCCTGCAACAAACCAGGGATGTGCAGCATTATATTTTCTGCTTTTAGTTTGTAGAAAAAAATCAAATGATGAAAAGAATTTTTTTTCTGGTGTCTAACCCAACAAAAAAAAAGAAATAACCTTTACCTTGTGGTAGTAAAGCAACGACCTCCGACATTGAGGGTCAGCCAGTCAGTGTGAGCCTGGGTAGGGACATCTCCATGATCCTCATAATCTTCCTGTGGATCTGGAATGTGACACATAAAACATAAAAATATTATTATATATATAATATTATTGTGAAAATATACACAATATGTCAAAATCTCACCAACAAAACTATCCCCTTCCGACACATAGAGGACATCATCATCCCTAAAAATAAAATACAAATGGAAAACAAATGAACATATAGTCAGCATAAAAAATAACGATTTACTTTTTAAAGATAGATGCTGGTACGATGATGTTACTTCACCTTACAAGAGCTATGTCGTCAATAAGGCCTCCCTTCCCGTTATAAATGTTTGAAGCTTTGATGCCAAGTTTGCTGCTCGCCACAGAAAGTAAGTCGACTAACGTCCCATACACTGCCACGACCTGACAACAAATAACGTTACATTGACCACCAGTTGATTTGAAGGAATTAAGGAAGCCAGGCTGCCTTGTGAAGAACATGTGAACAACATAATAACAAATTCCTTTTCTCTTTTGAAGAACGGACTGAGCAAAACAACAAGAATTGTGCTCGTGACAACACGAAGGAATGTTTATTCAAGTAGCCTAACCTAATATGTAATATTAAATTAAATGTTGACAAAATAATTACGGTTATTATTATTTAACATGGTATTCGGAGAACAGGAAATGGTCAAATGTTAACACACCTTGCCATGGCTGGAAGTTCCATTTATAAAGAGCGTGACTCTCCGCATCACTTGTGGATTTTCAGTGTTTGATATTAGGCTACAAGAGTCGACACACGATGACGTTTTCAACATTAATTAAGGGCGAAAGTTTAACATTTACAACCTGAAATCGACAAATATAGTTGATCGACAATAGCCTACCTAGCAAGCAAGCTAGCACTGTTTGCTACTGGGAGTCGCATTGATAGGCCCTGCCCAAAACAACCGAACGAGACACAAAAAGGATATGTTCACCATGGCCATGGTTGCGCAGACACTTTCGCCTATTGTCATTATTCTTCATCCTCATTCTGGGGTGCGTTTCCCAAAAGCAAAATGTAATAGCCCTGAAAACATGCAGATGTTTGCCCAACTTCGCTAGCCTAGGATAACAGCTTTAACACTAATATGTAACTGTTTAGCCTACCTACAATTACCTTTCAACATTTTGAGAAAATTTTTAATTTTTGAAATGGAAAATTAAGAGTTAACATTGACCCGTCAAAAAAATACGCTGTATTTGACTGCTGTTAAACTCCCACAAGACAGCCACAACAGTGGAAGTCTTCAACTCCTCTTTACTGTTACTAAAGCTTTACTGCTGACCTTTGTGTCTATGCCAGCATAAATATTTGACATTTAACATTTGGTGACCATCACTGTCTAAGCAATTGGCTAGGCCTTAATTGTAGTTTCTATCTGACTAGGACGAAGACCACTTAAGTTGTAGATCCTGGGTGGTTTTCCCAATTTATGATAAAACCAATTAGACAGCATCAGAATAAGTTTCAGTATCAGTTTCAGCTGTAAATGGAGGGTGTTGTGCAAAACAAATCTCATTATATATATGCATACACACAGACACACACACACAACTTACATATAGCCAATGCTTCTGCAGAAGACATCAGATTGAAGTTGAAATATTTCCTAACTGCAAATTAATTACACATCTTTTCAAAGTAATTTAACTCATTGTAACTTTTGCTTTATAATTAAATTACAACATTTTGTTACATGTAACTTACTCCTCAACACTGGTTACAGTATTACTGCTGTGATTCTATTCTATAACATCGAAATGACAAGTTGAGTTATGCAAAGTTGATGTCTAAGCCAATTCAAATGGCCACTTTTCCTTAGCACTTTTTGCACCATCGCAGCAGCCCATGGTGTAGCTGAGGTTTCCTATAAGCTACATTTTCAGAGCATCAGCTCATGGCCTCCTGGCAATAAATCTAGGCCATGTGTGGGTATCTATATTATCTGCAATGTGTGTCGCTAAGAATGGTCAAAATGTTCCAGTTGGTTAATTGAATTTCGCTGGATTTTGCTTTCAGCTTTCGCTGGATTTTGCTGTTTTCAGGACCCAAAAGAGCACATACAGTACTAATTATTCCATCCCGGACACTATGGAGCATGTTGATGAATATTTTTGAACCGCACTTTTGTGTTCTCTCGCAATATTTTTTGCCTTCCCTTGCAATACTTGCATGTCTTCCCTAGCATATTTTTTTCGTTCCTGTCAACTTGGGCTCCTAGGCTCAGTATAGCGGGTCACATTTAATGCATTTTTCTTTAACAGTCGCTTCAGAGTCTTTATGCTTATAATCATTGTGTCTTACAAAGCCTCCAGTATATTTTCATATGTGAGCCCCAGGTTAAAGTAAAATTTAATACAGTCAAGGTTATCCATGAGGGTTAGTCGAACTGCAATCCAGATAAACCTGTAGGGAAACGTGTAGGCTACTCTCTATTGACTGGGAATATGGAGCCCAGTCAAAAAGGAGAGCTTAAAAAACGCAAAAGTGTGGTTCAAAAATATTCACCAACATGACCCTTCCCGGGCTCCGTACAGATACAAAGTATAAAAATAAAATACAACAAAATGTTTTAAAAACTTTTCAAATATAAAAGTACAATTACTTACCACTGGTGTAAAAATCGTATGTTGAAGTGACCTGTTACCTAATAGAATCTCAACAGAAGTTTGGATGATTGAAATGCTCATTGGTACTCTTTGTTGTGAAGCGCTATGAGATATGACTTTTGTATAATGTGCTATACAAAAAAAATTGAATTTAATTATAGGCCTTTTTTGGTTAATTATTAAGTACACTTTGCAAGTGAGAGACAACTCAACAATGTTAATTGTGGTTAAAAAAAAATTTCTAGGCATGCATACATTATTGAACATAATAAGCATTATAAGTCTGTCAAACTGTCATGTCTGTTGTCCATATAAAACAGTCCAGGTTCATTCAGACAGCAGTCATTAATTTATTTATTATATTGAATTTACAAAATGAAAAGTAAAAGCAACAGTTGAAGAAACAGTTTTGTACATTTTAGTCCTTTTGTGACTTTTTCTCTCTTTTGTTTTGAATAGCAATCCACTGTACACAAGGCTGATGAATATTGTTTACCTTCAAAAAACAAAACAAAAAAACAACAAAGCAATTTTTGATGTTCCAATGCAGACACCAGAGTAAGGCGAATCTAATTCTGGACAGAATGGGACTATGAATAACCTTTTGCTGCACCCCAATGGAAAGCACCCCACATCAGCAAAATAAAAACATTTAAGCTCGAGCAGGGCACAGAAATCCAACCAGATACTCACTATATTGTGCTTCCGCAAACTACCGCCATGCATCACCTTATAGCAAGCCTACAATCTTCTGTGTATTATTCCATCATCTGCACATGTGATTCAATGAGGAATCAATTAACAGCGAACATGTGGCCATACAAATCCCACAGAACTTACTGTAAAGGATGCTAGTGTAAAATTTGAAAATACTGTTATACTCATTTAGAGGGCGACTACCAATTTCAGTCTTACATCAAGCCAAAGAAGAAGGGGACATTAATCACAAACTGGAAAATAATGTTAAATTCTAGAACAATCTTAAAGCCCAGTGATCTACTGTGGTCAGTTCTGAACTGTGCCACCATTTGAACATTCAGACAAAAAAATTGATAATTTCACGGTTCGTCCCTTTCATTGCAGATTGTTCAGTCCAAGTTTCTGCCATTTCATTCAAGAGAATCATAATATACATCTCTGGAAAAAAATAAGAGACCACTTTAAATAGTAAACCCTATTTTGAATGGTCTCTTATTTTTTTCCAAAGCTGTATTTAATTTTGGAGAACCTTAAAACCACTAGTGCAGCGGAGATGAAACCATTCGGAGTTCAAACTTTTACATGCTCTGCTATAATAGACAGTACACCTGTCCCAGTTTCTAGAAACAATGCTACCTACCAACTATGTTATTTCTCATCTCATGCTATTCAGAGGTTCTGATGTGGAGTGGTTTCAGCCTTGGTCATAGAGAGACAAATGGAGAGACCTGGCCACATGGCCTTAATAGTATCCTTCACAGAAAACTGGACCAGTGGAAATAAATTGTTTTTTCTTACTGACGATTTTCTCATTGTTTGCGCACAGTAACCATTTTGACAAATAAAGTGAAAAGACAAATTTAAACCGACTTCTATTTTAGATATCCACAGGGTGTCATCGAACAGACGACTGGGGAACAAAACATTGAGAATCCTCTCTATTTTGGAATGAAATTATAATAAGAGCATAAAATATTTGCCTTCATGTTCGTTAGACTGGATGATATGATCCTATCTCACAGGGCACAGTACATAGTGTAATAAATACCTTTGAGTAGCATACAAACGCTGCCCTTGGACAAAGCAAAAACAGTTACCAATGTTTACTGATGGCCCGTTTTCCTTAAGTTTGATGGTCGTGGATGGGGTGCAGACCTGTCTGAGAATGCAATGCCTGCCCATATCCTTTTCCCAGTCCTGGCAGGAGTCCCAATAAGAGGGGTCAGATGGGGCAACAGAAGGCATGCCTAGCTGCGATGAGGGGTCCAGGAATCTCCCCCGACCATAAGGACAGTAGGGGAGAGTCTGGGAGTATAAAGCTAGGATGGAAGGTGGGGTAGGGAGGGTGAAACTATAGGCATGAGGAGTGGCGGGGGACTTAGTGCAATTTTTCCACATTAAAAGGTCTTCCTATGGATGGCACGGGCACGGTCTTCTTCATACTCCTTCTTGGAGACCCACATCTTTTTAAAAGTGTCCAGCGAAGCAAGGATAGAGCCCCTGAAGAACCATCACATTATATACATTATATAAACAGTCACATGGGATTTTGTGCACAATTCAAATATGGGTCACAACTTCTTACACATTAGAACAATTTCAACATTGTGTTAGGAGGGAATAAGAGGGAAATATTTTAGGCAAAACTAATAAAAGTTATTGCAAAAAAAGCATAAAATAGGACCCTTTGACCAAAAGGGGATATTCTTACCCTATCCATGTAGAATACAGTCTCTCCTGTGGTGCTGAGATCTGTTGCAAACACATTATTAGTTAACATTAAAGGCCAAAGATAAACACATAACATGACAGGACCAGTGTTACTGCATATTCTTGGTAATAAACATAACCTTGTGCTCACCTTTATTTTAACATCTTTGGGTGCAAGCTTCTTAACTTCACTCAACAATCGGTCCCCAAAACCTGTTCATACATAAATGGCAATAATCACATTACCATTAAAACACATGTTGGAAGTAACTAAAAGCAACATTTTTACGTGCATTCAAATTTCTATTACCTTTCAGGAGTGTTGAGCCTCCAGACAAGACAATGTTAGAAAACAGTGTGCGTCGCAGGTCCATGTCTGATTTCTGGATTGCAAAGGCCAGCACTTCATGGATGCCCTCACTTTCATCTCCAATCAGGTCAGGTCGGAAGAGGAGCTCTGGAGCACGGAATCGTGCAGGCCCAATCTAGAACAACACAGGTTTACAGCGTTGGAAAAGAGCCATGCTACTCTAGTGATATATTATAAAGATAAAAAATATATTATTTGATAAAAATAAAAGTAAAAGCACATTTATCATCTGTTAAAAGGAGGATAATGAGGACACTCACATCCAAAGTGCTCCCATCAGGAAGAGTGTACTGTGCTTTCTCAGTCTCAAGTGTTTCATCTTTCTGAGGGTTCAGGGACAGGTAACAAGCTCTCTGCAATCCAGAAAACATATACTAAAATGAAATACTCAAATCAATCAAGCTCTCTGCAACCCAGAAAAGATATACACAAATCATGAAATAATATTATTAGGGTAAAGTCAGATGTCTCCCAGGTTCAAAACATTCAGCTGCCTACGGTTCTCTGTACCTCTTTGATGGTGCGAACCACCTCAAACTCAGCTGAGGTATGGAAGTCATAGCCTTCCTTGCGCAGGAGCAGGCGCAGGTAACGGGAGACATCACGTCCAGCGATATCCACCCGCATAATTGAATGTGGTATGGCGAAACCCTCATAAATAGGCACAGCATGCGTTACACCATCTCCTGCATCTAACACAACACCAGTTGTGCGGCCTGTGGCATACCTACAAAATGCAGAATTATGACCATTTGTTTTTTATTTAACCAAAATGCAAATAGCTTTTTCTTACACTATTTACATGAATATAGCATAGTTTTTGATCTCCTTTTTCAGACTCACAAGCTGAGAACTGCCTGCATGGAGATGAAAAGGGCAGGGACGTTGAAGGTCTCAAAGAACACCTCAGCTGCGCGCTCACGGTTTTTGCTGGGGTTCAGAGGGGCCTCAGTAAGCAGGACAGGATGCTAAAGAAGACATTTAAAAACATCATCTAAAAAGCCCTGAAAATTGTTTCAATATAGTTTAGAAAAAAAGAGTTTGGGCTAATGTAGAAATAGGGCAGCATTCCCAAAATACAAACCTCTTCTGAGAAGGTCTGCAGTTGCTCCTTGGAGTAGACATATTGCCAGATGCGTTCCATGTCATTCCAGTCTTTCACAATGCCATGCTCCATGGGATATCTCACAGACAGCAACCCTCTGTGCTCCTGTAACAGTTAAAGGTAATCTCACCTTATACTCCAACACCAATGGTAGGTGTAGTCATCATAACAAATACGTCTGAGAAAAATGCACACAATCACATAGTGATGATACTAATTAGCTATTTTGGTCAGTTGATACTCAGAGCGGTTACCTCAGCTTTAGGTCCGATAAATATATCTCCCTCCAATGCACCAGCCATGACCCGAACATGTTTTGGACGTCCCACACTAAATTTGTATAAAGGAAAGTGCAGAGAGGAGGTGTTGATTGATTGTAGAGGAGAGAGTGATTTATAACAAACTACGGCTACGGTTTATATTTGTATGCATAGAACTTACTAGTTTGGGAAACAGTATTTGGGAATCTGGTCTCCTGCAAAGCCAGCTTTGACAACACCAGAGCCCTATAAAACACACACACACACACACACACAAATTCAATGTGACAAAAACAGCTGAAAGACACTCTCTGTGCAGCAGCTTAGCCTTGAGTTAACACACTTTAACTTAAGCCAGGGCTCCCCTCTCACATTCTAGTCATGAGACAGAGCCTGGGGAAAGAGCAGACGACTCAACGCCCTTGCTTGGTAAAATGGCAAAAGATCTTGGTGCTCCTCATCACTGACAGATTTGAGCTGAAACAAACTACAAATACCTAAAACAGTACCACAGCTAGAAATCGACATCAAAGAGCCTTTTAGACTCAAAGGAAGAATCCTGCAAGATATTAGCCAATTGCTTAGATTTTATTCATATTTGTCTATTATATATTATATTTTGACTAGGGTACATGACCTACGTCATTTAACAGTATCCAGCAGGCGTTTTGGTGTTACCAGATTTTAATTAGGCTATTTGACAATGCAACATACTGTGCTAAATATGACGCGTTACATTTCACAACACTGCTCTGAAGTTCAGCAGTTCTGTAAAAAGTGGGACTGAGACTTTGCTTTCAAATAGTACAAATGCCTAGTTGGCAAGGCGGGGTTCAGACAGCTACTGACTTGCTAGCAACAATAACAGTTACGATTATGACTGTTAGCTTGACTGCTACAGAAAAAATAGCTAACTGACGTTAACGTAAGCAATTCATTACATGTTAGCTGAGGGACGCTTATGTATCAGTCACTGGAAAAACACACACTGTAGCAAAGCCGTTGATACTGTATATATAAGGTTTTATGTGAATACAAACTTCTCACTCTTAGTTATTACAATTAGCCGATTTGCGGAAAAACGGATACGGTTGTCTTCACTAGCTAAACACTACATGCTAGGCATAGCTTGCAAAAAAGCGCCTGTCACAGTTTGGCTAGCTAATATAGCAAGCTAACGCCTTGCGCCGGATGACATGAAGCTACAAGAAAACGTAATTGTTGATTAAGCCGATTTCAAATGCCAGGACACAACACTAATACCTGTTCATGCACACAGTCCACACGTCCAATAACAACGCTCCGGTGGACAAAATAGCTAGCTATCCACTCCTGCTTTTTTAAACAATGATTGGAACAACACAATGGTTATTAGGCATGCTAGCGTCGGGTAACGTTACTTCGGCTGCTAGTAAGGGTGTGGATGGGTGACATCATACTTACATTATCAATCACAACCGGCTGGTTAGCTATAATGTCATAAGACTCCATGGTAGTCCAACTGGTTTGTATATTCCTCGATGAACTTTATATGCTTAAATAGATTAATGGTTTTATTCATGAAAATTGGACCAACTCCGTTGGGCTCGGGCTAGCGGCCAGCGGTTGTCTGGCTGTGTTCTCAACCTAGCTACAAGTGCATACTGAAGGTGGGCGAACCAAGCTTGACAGACAGCGAAAAGAACCAGTTGGCATGCAGGAAAATAATTTTCGCTGGGGAGCACCAATCAGCAGGTCAAGTATTTGTGTAGAGAAACTTGATGATATTTTCTGTTTTGTGCATTAAACGTGAGAAGCATTGAATATACATCAGTTATATTATTATTATTATTATTATTATTATTATTATTATTATAAATACCATTAACATCAAATTTAGCCCCATCCAAGTCTACTGTATCTTCTACCTTACCATGCATACAAATGCATCTGTATCTGTAATTCGATGAAGGTAACCATTACACCTTTTCAAAAAAAAAAGTGAACCTATAAAACCTATATATAGTAACAATGATTACAATTTTGGCTGAATTTGCCCAGAGAATTTTGACTGTCACCACAGTCGGCAAAAACTTGTTTGCTTTTCCTTTAAGACCGTTTACACCGGAAGCAAAACTGACAGCCGTGTAGGCAGTAGCTGGTCTGAGCTTTGGAGGTCCTAGGATCGGTGTACTTCGATTTGATAGATTGATTCTCCTTAAAAATATCGCGGCGTGGACATTTACCTTCCGTAGGTAACTATCCTTCATTTTGTCGCTGAATTAACCTTTGTTTTTAGGTTTACGCAGATTGGCAACTCTTGGCCTACCCTATTGTAAACATTAGCTAACAACTAGTTGTTGTTTGCTCCCTGTCAGATGTGTCAAACTGAAAAATAATGACCCATTTCAGATTTTGTAAGGTCACATCAATTTAAGACAAGTGGACATTTTATATAGCTGCATAGATGGTTGTTATAGTCTCAGGGAACTTTTTTTCAGGGAATTTTATTTTAGGAGCTTATATTATGAAAACCACAACTAGAGAAGGTGTCAAATAAGTTCGGGTACTTTGTTTATTTCCCGTGAATGTAGAATTGACATTCAAAATTCTAGCTCTAGCCTACAGGGAAAATGGACAAAAATGTCATCTTTTAAGCTACAACTCTGATATTAATTCACTTTCGGTTTGGTATGTCAGGGCGGTTTAAAGATTACTGATAAGGGTTACACATTTTCTGAAATAGCTAACTGTTTATTTTTCCTTTTCAGACGAATAAAGCTGCTTGCGTTGACTGACTCATGTGTCATCTCAAACACCCAAGCTAACACAATATGGCCTGTGCAGAGGAACCCCCTGAGAAGTAAGAGATTACATTCCCCTTTCTGAGAAAGTATTTTTGTCCTAACACAATATTTACAGAATCAAAGGATGTTTGTAGTCATAGACTGAAAACTGAAAATGTAACTTATCTTTTGCTGTCTGTCTTTGTCTTTATTTTTTAGTTAAGTGTAGTTTTATATTGATTTATATTTTATAATAAATAGCCGGAGTGCCCACTTACTAATGCAAGAAAAACCCTTTCATTCCACCTTCAGGCACTGCTGGGTATGCTTTGCCACAGAACGAGAGGACCGGGTGGCCGAGTGGGTGAGTCCCTGCCGGTGTCGAGGCTGCACCAAGTGGATCCATCAGAACTGCCTGCAGCGCTGGTTGGATGAAAAACAGAAGGGCAACAGCGGTGGGGCTGTCAGCTGCCCACAGTGTGGGACTGAATACCGCATTGTCTTCCCCAAAATGGGTACACTTAATAATCAGTTATCATTTTTGTCTACTGCCCTGTGATGTGTAATTTAGCCTCCTCATATCTTATAAGTTATATTAGAAATTCTCACCGCAAATATGCAGTCTGAAAAGTCAAATCTGAAAAGTAATCATATTTTTGCATGTCTTAGGCCCACTGGTGTACTTCCTGCAGCAGGTTGACAGAGCTCTGTCCAGAGCTAGTCCTTTTGCCGCTGCTGGGGTGGTGGTCGGCACTGTCTACTGGTCAGCTGTCACTTATGGAGCAGTCACTGTAATGCAGGTACACACATTATATGCCATGCAGCGATGGTGAGAGTATTGGAATATATCAGAATATATGTATCATTATTATTCTTATGAACTAAAACCTGTCATTTCATGTCTAAGCCAGTTGAGTGTGGCCTAACCGAAACACAAGTCATAACCTGCATATGGCCATAAGAATAATAATGATATATATATATTCTGTTATATTCCAATACTCTCAATCACCCTTTTGAAGACATTTGTCTGTGACACCAAAACATTAACCCAGTTGCACCAGTTCAGTCAAAAGGAAAGGACAAAATTTCAGCAAAGTCTCCTGTGCATCCTTTGACCCAAGGGATGCACAGATTGCAGGTCATTCTATGGAGTACTGAGGAAAAGACTTGTAACCTGTTGTTATGAGCCTGGTGTGTTCACACGACATGACGCATAAATTATCAACGTTTTTCCTATTGGTTTTAGTTCTGTGTTCCTCACAACTGAAAAGTGCAACATTAGTCAATTATGTATTTTGTTTGGGCTCCCAGAGAAAATCCAGACAGATACTTTGGGTTTAAACCTGGTGATGATATTTAATGTTTTCAGTGACTTGAAATGCTCGGTTCCCTCTCTGAGATGTGTCTGTTGTACCCTGTTGATTGACCACACAGACACTGTCTGAGACTTGTCTGTTTCATGCCATGCAGGTAGTAGGCCACAAAAAAGGCTTGGATGTGATGGAGCGTGCCGACCCTCTATTCCTGCTCATGGGTCTGCCCACCATTCCAGTCATGCTGGTCCTGGGCAAGATGATTCGCTGGGAGGACTATCTGGTGCGCATGTGGCAGCGCCACTCTGCCAAGCTTAATGGCATTGTCCCAAGTAAGGTTTCACTCAGTTCATCATTGTATTAAAGTACATTTGTAAATTAGATAGTAGACATCTTTGGGGAATAACATCAGTAATAAATGGGAAGGATAGTATTCTGGATGTGTCTAGTGCTTTCATGATCAGTCAGTTAGCATTGTTGATATATCATGTACCTTCAAGAGTGAGTGACCTAGTGACTTTGCATTACAAGACTGAATTTCAGTACATGTTTAAGTACAAACTTTCCATACAAACTTTTCCCAGCAGGGAATGTTTTTCTGTTGTGTGCAGAGATGACACCTTCAGTGCTATCAATATCCTAGACAGAAGTAATAAATCAAAGGCAAAGTCTGTGGTAGTCGGCTCTCATTAAGGGGATGAAAGGTGAATGCATTGTGACCTGTATTTGTCAAAGTGGGCATAGATTGAGGGAGCATTTAAGTCAATTTGAGGTTAACTGATTGATGGCTAGCAAGTTGACCATCTTTTTGAAATAGGATAGCAAGAGTTAGCTAAGTTAAAGAGGCCCGGCAATGTGATGGCAAACCAAACAGTAGAAGAGTAGAAGATAAATAGCAGGCATCTAGGCATTTATTTTCGGACTGTCAAAAACCTATTACCTGAACACTTGTAATAACATTTTAACAGCTTTATAAATCATAGTTTAAAAAGTTTGACTCGGGTAAAGTCAGGGGAACTACCAATTGTGGGGGCATATTTTGTACTTATACTTCTTGATATATAGATAGATAGATAGATAGATAGATACTTTATTGACCCCCAAGGGGAAATTGTTATCGGTCCATTGGATCCTGTTCACACCTCTAATGAGGACCGGTGGTGTGTGTTGTGCTTTTACACCTCTGATGTCCATCCCTCTTTTTCTGTGTGTGTGTGTGTGTGTGTGTGTGTGTGTGTGCGTGCAGGCCTAGGACGGGCGCTGCCCCGTGTGCCAGCAGATGGAGGCTACGGAGGGGACCACGTCTCCGTGTCGCGCACCCTGTGTGGTGCCCTCATCTTTCCCTCCATTGCCAACCTGGTGGGGCGGCTCATGTTCCGCAGGGTCACCTCCAACCTCCAGCGCACAATCCTAGTGAGTAGAGAGGGGCCGGGAGGGACAACTGGGCAGACCTCCAGCCTGTCTCTGCACGGCTGCCTGCCTGCCTGTCAGTCAATCTGTCCCGCATTCTGGCAGGGCATTTGTGGTTGTTTTTGAGACAAGGGTTCTAAAGCTGTCGGTGCTCTTGCCCACAGGGAGGCATCGCCTTTGTTGTGATTAAAGGGATGCTGAAGGTCTATTTCAAACAACAGCAGTACATCATTCAGGCCAACCGGCACATCCTGAACTATCCAGCTCGGGAGGCGCAGGCGGATGATCACAGCGAGGAAGACAACGAGGACAGCGGGAATGAGTAGCGTGGAATTTTATGGCTTCACCCCAGTTCGCTCAAGCTACTCTCCTCCTGACTTCTGCTGAAAAAACCAGACCTTCATTACAGTCAGAACCATAAACAATCATGGAACTGTTCAATTGCAGTATATTTAGTATTAAATGTAAAAGCCCATCAGAAATTATATCTTATGGCCATTTGTGTAGACTGTAGAAATAGTACTTAATTAATTTTATTTTCTGATTTGAATGAATAAACGTATTATTGTTGAGTTGGTTTTTGAGTCATTATTTTTTCCCAGTTTACTGCGCTCAGGGATTCTGTGGGGTCTAAAAATGAAAAATATTAATAATTAGCTTTCATATGGCCCCTTCCACTTGCTTGAAGTGTGTCGTCTATTCCAAGAGAAAATCTGTAGTTGTAAAAAGCATACTTAATTAATGTGGTTATAAAATGGTTATAGAGGTTCTTTAACTTGCTGACCACTAAAGGTTGAGTGAGGACTACTGTCTCTCATTGAACTCTATTAAACTGTCTGTTCTACCTTTTAGAGGAACAATTCAATTACTTCATTTTTAATACCTTCTGGGTTTATTAATGAACCAGGTGATTGGTGATTGGTAAATCAATGAACCCCAACATTTTACTCAAACGCATTGCCACATTAAACTGCAGTGCCACCAGATGGCAGTCATAGTTAGAAATTCATTTCAATGGGGGTCAAAAAATCTCAGTGTAAGGTCTCAGTAACTTCTGATTGCATGTTTGTGGATATTTCTTTTGCATGATTAACCTCCTAATAATACCCTTTAGCTATTATAGAGTCAGTAACCTAGAACCTCTTAGAGCTTACTGCATAGGTGATGGAATAGCATACTATTTCTTACTAATTAGCTCAAATAATAATAAAAAGTAGCCTAAGGTGAAAGTAAACCGATTTTCAACTCAGAGGTGTAGACCTTCATTACATTTCTCTCAAGAATGATGAATGGGGTGCTGTGCAGGTGCTGTTGTTGGTGTTTTGGCATAGAAACATGTTTCAGTTCTGGACAAGCACTATATGAGTCTCGCACTTGCCATCAGTTCAAAATAATGATTTAGAAGACATTACCACAATAGTTTCGTTGTTGTGTCTGATAGTGAAACAAAGTAGTCTAGTAATATATTGATGGAGGATTGTTGTCCTTTGTGTAACAAACTGTATTTTCAACAAAACAATTAAGTGTTTAGCCTATGTGACTGATGTTTAAGAGTGTGCAGAATCAATGGTATGTGTAAGGCTCTAGGTTAAATTCATGCTGTAAGACATTCATTTACATAGGAGTGGCAAAATGTGTCTGAAGTGCCTTCTTGGTATCTGTATTTAGTTGGATTATTATCCCTTGACATCTGGAAATCATCTTCAAATGAGGCTCTCTAGCATTAGCGTACATAATTCGAGAGAGGCTGATTTGTGTAATAATGGGCTTATTTGAAAGAGCAAATTAGTCATCACTTTCATTAAACCTCAGGAAAATGGCTCATTAAGAGCCTTATGCTTACTAATAGTCTATGTGAGCATCCGCAACTCTCTCTAGTGTTTGCTCTACAAATGCTTCAAAGCAGTGTCTCAAGGCTATGTGAGTTCTTATCAACACAAAACAAAGAGCCTTGTTAAATAAATAAGAGATGGTAAATATTGATTAAGCTCTATGCGGTATATAAGAAACCAGTTTAGGGATGGATTAATTTTAAGCCTGGGGTGAAAGTGTATGCTTAAAGCTTTCTAAAAATGATAAACAAGTGCGAAACATTTTTTTCTCAGTGAATATAGGCAGACTGACTCCCTGGAAACCCTGATAACCCCAGAAGAAATTTCATGGATCCTCAAAAGCTGTTGGCACTTCAAACTTTTCTAAAGTAGACAAAGCTCTAAAAAAAATGAATCCCTCTTATATTTATAACACTGTTGAGGAGCCCTAGACTGAGTCGGCTAGGAGAAGAAGTAATGTTTTCTAGGAGAGCAGAATTTTCTGCCAGACTAACCATAGGCTGCTTCATTATAAGCACATCACTCTTTTCTGACGAAAAGTCCTGCTCCTGTCCTTCAGCAGACATCTTCATCCTGAGCTCCTCAGCCCTGGGAAGGCATTTTGGCACGTCCTGTGCCCACTCCAACACGCTCGCTTTGAATGAGTAGCCGTAGACAAGGGTTGGGAGAAAAGCACCCCATAAATAAATGATCAGGATGACATTGCTCTTATCTTTTATTTCATTATTTTTAAGGAGGGGAGAGAAAACAGCATGAATGATGCATGAGCGGGTGGATACGGAACAGGGAGGCCAGAGAGGAGGAAGCAGCGGGAGCGGAGAAAGTGAAATTGGTTGTGGCATGGTGAGCTCCATCACATTCTACTTTTGGCCCGTTATGCCAGATTCTCTTTCATCTCCCGTTTCATTTACCCTGTTGTGTGGAGGACAAGCAGGAATTGGTACAATATAAAATGCATTTGCAGAGCTTGTACAGTGTGAGATATAGTAATGTGAGAAGCTAGTTGGATTTCTTGGCTTGAATTTTGTTTTGATTAAGAAAGTTCTTCAACTGTTTTCCATGATAAGATGGGATATAAAAAGTGCATATTTGCTGGTGTTGACAAGCTTGCTTATCACTGAAGGGCTACCTTAGGAGAAGAATGTGACTGTGACCCATTCTGCCCTGATCTAATTAGTATGGGCAGTGTGGTTGCTGCTGAAGGATCCCTAAGAACAGTTGCCACTAGAATTAAGAACAAATCAGTAGAAAAAAAGAGAAAATACCCTGTTCCTGATTCTTAATTTCATGTTTTTGACAAAGAACAAGCAAATATGCACTTTTTATATCCTATATCTTATCATGGAAACACTAGCAAATGTGCGCTTTTGCATCCTAAGGGCATGCAGCAATATAACTAAAACTGTACAGGCTATACAAAACACAATATGTAGTAGGCCATTCAAACAATTTGTCGAGACAGTTCAGAAGCTACATTTATATTTTTATATCAAATCTATGACTTTTCAAAACTCTGTTTCTGTTTCTTCTAGCAACCAATTATATGTGTGTGAGTGTTTACATGTGCTTTAATGTGTAGTTTGTATGGTAAGTTCTTTTTGCTGCAGTATTCATTGATTGGCACAATTCTTTCCAGCTGCTAACATGCTTTTGTCCAGTCTGTTATCATTTATTTTTTCAAAACTCTAAATACAACAAAACATCAATATGTTGTTAACAGTTAACTTCTCCATTTACAATTGAATTGGAGATTATTTGTCTACATTTTCTGTTCAGTGTTCAATAATCTATAACTGTGCTGCTGTTATTGCCAACACTATGTGTTGTGTTGTACTGTCTAGTTTTTAAGATGTTTGTTTATGGACCTTGAGTCTACAAATAAAGATGATGATGATGATATATTTTTTGGTGTTAGGTTGACCCTGTATGCCTGTATGTAAAGATAAGGTTATGGAAATACATTAAGTAACTGCATTATTTTGTGAAAAGTGGACGCTTGTTGCAAATGTATTTACCAGGAAGGTTAAGTATCAGTATCCCATACAATAAAATACTTTTTTTCAATCCAGAAAGACCTATGACTTAGAAGTCTTGAGTGCCATTTTTCCTGCATTATGCAGACCAGTTCTGCCCGGATCCGTCCGTTGCTTAAACTAATATCCAGTGAAAAGTGTGTGACACCAAAGAGGCTTAACTGAGTGCTCATTCACTTGAAAAAAATAATAATAAATGATATTTGACATTCACAGGATGACCCACTCCTCTGATTCCATGAACTAAAAAAAAAAAGATTTAAAATGGCACAAAGCTATGTAGTGAAAAGTGCAATCCCTCTGGGGTAATGGTTAACCAGTTAACATAATCCAAAATGGCCTGCCCATCACAGCCAAACCGTCTAGGATTTTATCCACTGGATAAACCACTGAGACGTTGGAGTGCCAGAGATGTCCTTAAGTTCATTGTGACTTGAGCAGTTGTGAGTTTTCCCCTGCAGAAACTCTATAAGAGTCCTCAGAGGCCAAGTGCACCAATCAAAGAGGAAAACAAGGTCACACTGCCCTATAACTCATTCTGTTATGCACTGCAGCAGCGGCTATGGCATACAGTATGTCCTGCGGATATCATTTCTTTGACTTTGCACTTTGTAATCACAGAGAAATCTTCCAGGAGTTCACCTCATGCATGTGAGAAAAGGTGAAGACCACCTTCACCACCTTATGAAGGTTACATGCAAAAATAAACCAATTATTTATATACAAATGCCTATGATTATCCATTATATAATCAACATTATACCGGCAACTGCGTCCTTGGATTTATTGGAGACCGCTCAAGGAGAATGCTTATGAGATGCACGCACTAACACAAACACACACTTCCTGTGTGGCCATGTGTGCAGAGCTTATTCTGTTCTCAATAAAACATGCTCTACCTGGCAAGCCAGCTGACATCTTAATCAAGCGTTGCTCAGGGTGTTAATCATTTTTAAGAGGAAATGTTGAGGTAAAATACTTGAGATTGATGCATGCAGGACTCTGAATGAAAAAGTGTCTGGACACCATCTGTTGGATTAGTTCAGCTCATGATTCATGAGTGGAAAACAGCCGATAATTGTGTTTAGCGTCAGTTTAACACATGTGTGGTTTACAAAGCTTACTGGAAAGCCAGAGACAAGCCACAAGCCACCCCTGCCAAAAAACATTCACAAATGAATTTCACAAAGCACTTCACTCAGAACAGCTTTCTAAATCCTATAAAAGTAGTGTTGTGATCCACCTTGCAAAATTACAACACTCCTGTATCACAAAATCAAGTTTTACATTCATTTTATTCAAGAGTCTAATAAATACAAATTTAAAACACAATGTCCTGCTGTTCAGTCATGTTCTGATTGTAGTTCATTTACCATTAAAAAGAGATATACTGAAGATTTGTGGTCTAAAATACATATTGAAAAAGTATAAGGCAAAACACAACCATTTGTAAAATATTTATAGGCCTAATATTACCCTCACAAGCAATATTGTGCAGTCCAATACAGTAAAGTGCAGTATTTTGTAGTGTTTTTTATGAAGTTTTTTTTCTTGTCCAAAATATTGCATTTACTGCAGTAATACTTTAGAAAAACTGCACTTTTTGATAAAGCAGTACAATGCATGATTTCTTTGTAAGGGTTGAAGTGTAATGTAAATACTGAAATCTTTGGGACAATAACACAATTTGTTTAGAATACTATTAAAATGGATTATCATACTTTCAAAAAAGAGCTGCTTGCATTATGGAGGCACAACTGCATTCTAACATATATTCTTTTTCACAAAAAAAAACACCAAAACAATCACATACTGTGATCACAATACATTAAATTACCACACACAGGTATACATCTATGTATACTGTATATATTCGCATTTTAAATACAGAATTTATGTGTTGATTGCTACTATACATCTTAAAACAAGCAAACTAGGACTTAAGGATCAGTACTTTCTGGCTGATGAGGGCACATAATCAGCATATGAAAGAACCTAGTGCTTGAATCTAAACTCAGTCCAGGCAGCATGATTGTCTATATTAAAATCTATATGAAAATAGTTTTATTGTAGCTTTGCCTAGTAAACATTCAGCATCTTTGCAGGTCTTTAAACAGCAAGCCTCAGCTTTACAAAGCTAGATGCACACACATCTAAAAGCATGAGCTTTGTGCTAATATTACAGCATGTACTAAGCACATCCACTGTAACCTGGCCAACAGACAGGGACTAGGATTAAGTCGAGAATCAAGTGATACAGGAGTTCATATGGCAGCCTTACACTGTGTCTCTTTGCAAACCACCCTGACTGTCCATAAAACAGTGTGCGTCTCTCTCCTCCCTCTTTTCTGTTCTCTTTCTCTGTTTTTCCCTGTGCCCCTTTTGTTAAGTATTTTCTTTCAAGTCCAAACCATCTTCCACAGCTAAATGCGAGCACTAGTCTCTCCCTTGACCATGAAGGAATCTCTGTGCGTGGCGGACACCTTGGTGATGTCTGTGCCCACGGTGGAGAGGGGGAAGCTCTCGTAGCTCTCGGGCACGCCCCAGCAGCAGCGGCAGCGCTGGAGCATGGCCTTCAGCTCCTTCTGGAAGTTGCTGTTGAGGAAGCCGTATACCACCGGGTTGACACATGTGGACGCCATGGCCGTCAGGTGGCAAGCCGAGAAGATGATGTCGTGCTGGCAGGCGGGCAGCGCCTGGTGGTACCAGTCGAACAGCGTGTTGAAGATGTTGAGCGGGAGCCAGCAGAGGGCGAAGGCCACCACGATGGCCACCAGCATGGTGTTGACCCGCTGCGCGTTGCGGGCCTTGCGCTGGCGAGCGTCGCTGGCCTGCTCGGCCATGTCCTTGCGGCGCAGGCGCAGGCGCAGGAAGATGCGCAGGTAGCAGAGGAAGATGAGCAGCAGGGGCAGGCAGTACTGGAAGAGCAGCAGCGAGGTGGTGTAGGCCAGCCGGTTGCGCTCCGAAGGCCACAGCTCCATGCAGATGACGTGGTCGCTGAAGGGGTTGAAGGGGATGCTCAGGTTCTGGAAGGGCTCGTTGGTGAGGATGCTGAAGGAGAGGAAGGGCAGCGAGATGAAGCACGCCACCATCCAGGTGACGGCCACCGCCAGGTACGAGTGGCCTGCCACTGGGGTCCAGCCCGTGGGGTGGATGATGAGCTGGTGGCGCTCTAGAGCAATGAGCACCAGAGAGAAGATGGACACGGTGACGGACATGCACTGGACGAAGGGCGTGACCTTGCACAGGGCTTCTCCCAGGATCCAGCGGTCCATTAAGGTGTAGATGACGGTGACGGGAAGGCACACCACGCACATCAGGATGTCCGAGCAGGAGAGGTTAGCGATGAGGATGTTGGTGACATTGCACATCTCCTTCTGCCTCGAGATGATGAAGACTAGGCAGGAGTTGCCAACAAGGCCCACTGCAATCACTGTGCTATAGGCCACGATCAGGAGCGTGGTGCCTCCCAGAGAGGGCGGGCAGGGGTTGGCATTCACCCATGGCAATTCATCCAAATTAGCCAGACCGCTGCTGTTGTTGGGCATCGCTAACCACAGGGGTCTTGGTGAGCTATCTGGAGATGAGCACAGGTGTGGGCAGGCTCTGATGGTCAGGCTCTTCAAAATGACACAAGATGTCTGCTCATCACAGGCTGATTGGTCAGTGGAATCAAGTCGGGCTGCTTCCTGCTTCTTGATATGTCTAGGAGATAAAGCAACTGAAATTATTCTCTTTCTCACACACACACTCTTTCTCTCTCTTTCTCTTTCTCTCTTTCTCTATATATATATATATATATATATATATATATATATATATTCACATAATATTCACAGTCATTCCCCTATAAAAGGCTATTGAATTAGAAGAAAAAAAAAATTTTATCACATAAAGCATCAATCAAATAAAACAAACTTGAAAATCGCATGTTTTCCCTGTATACATCAATAAATTGTATTTGTCTAGGAGAATGATAGAAAAAAACAACACAAGTATTCCCTTAAGATGACATTCTAGTCCTTCTCATCTCTGGTTTGGCAGATGGAAGGCACCCTTGAGAAATCCCTCCTCATCCTCAATCTAAAATAGCCTTTCTTTTTTTTCACATAAGAATAGCATTAGTGGAAAATCTCAGAGAGCAGAAGTGAAGAAATCTCACTTTCTCCGCTACTTCCTCTACACATAGAAGACATCATGCTCCCTCTGTATAATAAATACTCATTCTAATTTGCATGCAAAAACTAATAATTTGAAAAAAAAAAAAAAACATTACACCTTGGCAAAGAAATGAATACATTACCACTATTGCTTCACAAAATGACCCCAACCTACAAGATGAATTAGAAATGTCACCTTCACAGCTTTCTGACTATATTTTATACATGAAGCAGTCCTTGCCCTGGATGAGTGAGGCTTTAATTAACCCTGAGGTAATATCCACTTCCCCTCTGGTACCACCTAACCAACTGCTCAGAGTCTGCCCCTCTGCTCATTACATCACTCAGCAGCCACGCCGCTGTAGATGTAGGCAGGGTGTTTCAGGAAAAACCTTGAACACCGGCGGTCGAGATAAATAAATAACAACAACACAGAGAGAAGACTGCACTGTGTTTCCGGGACACACAAATAGATCTGCTGTCACCAATGACAACTGAGGGCGTGCAGACGGGAGAGGGACATGCAGTGGCGGCTCTACTCCCTCGTGCTTGGGAGCAAATGGATGAATTGGACCCTATTCAGACAGCTTTCGTAAAATCAAAAGCTGGATGTGTTATCTATTAGCCCATTTCAGAGCCTTCAAAAATGCCAGTGGCTGTCCCCTTACTGAACTGCCAATTTGGTGTTGTCATCGTTCAAAGGGAATATTCTATTTTGGTCAGAAAGGAGTCCTTCTTGTTTTGAATTGCTAACACCAGCTCTTACATCATTTGATGGTCAGATTGCTCTGTGGGCATAGCACAAAACCTCCTCCTTCGAGGGAAGCAATTTCAACGAATCAGCAGCCTATGATTTTATGTGTAAGAAGGAGCCAGGGTCTGACTAATTCACTGGGAAATGTCACAGACATGCAAATATGTACTTTGCTGCCTTCCACACAAATATGCCTCTTTATAAAACCTCATTACTCTTCTGCTTTAAAAGGCAATGTCTATGCACATTATACAAACAGACAGACATAAATGCACACAAACACACATCTGAGTCCATTTAATTTAGACATAGCTCAAGTCAATTACGAGACCAATCGGATAAAAATAACCATCTGGAAGAGAATTTTAAGTCAATGAATGTGCTAATGACTAGGCTGCAGCAGGGGTCTCCTAGTCCCAGCATGCTACTGGTCTTTGGCTTGGCTTTATTAATCTGCTTTGGACAAACTGGATAATGCCTCCTCCACCCCCCCCACCCCCCACACACACGTACACACGCACACACACTCAGACAGAAATCCCTTTCACCCTCATCACAGTTTTAGCTATCCCCAACCTCATGTTGTGATGTCTGCCTACAAACATGTTCAAATTAGCCCTGTCAGGGGAAATCCAGGTATAGTGTAAACATGCCCTCTGGCCATGCAAGCATGTCCTACATTTACACAGCTGAGACTTACAGGTCGAGAAACCTTTTCTGCCTGGAGAGCCACTTCTACCAAAAATAAGTTTAGATATTTAATAAGTTTAGATATTTCAGTTTTATTCAACAGGGAATACATTTTCTTCTGTTTATTAATGTTATATCACCTTACATATAACTGGTGATGACAGACATATAGGCCTTTCTTGGTTTCACATAATGGCTATACAGCACACTCTCACAGTGTACTTTGGTATGCAAATAAAACCAAAGTTAACAACCCAACACCCAATTATTTCTTACATGTAATTTGTAAAATTGAACATAAGGCCTACCAGAGATTAATCTGACTTCTGGGGCTGCACAGACTTGCTAGAATTCAATGGTGAAATTTCATGCAAGCTATCTCTGTGCTATTAGCACCTTCCCGAACCCGCCACGCCCTGAATCTTAATGCTGTAATCCATTCGTACTCCTATATTTTGACACAGCAGGTGTGCTTGTTGAACCTTCAATACAGAAAGGAAAATCGAAGGCCAATGTAGCTCGCCCTGCATTGCCCCTAAGCCTGCACCAAATGAGTAACATCATTGTTTCATCAGCCCTTGGGTGAAGAGGCCATCTTGTCTCTAAATGACACCCGTCTCTCACATCCCAGGATTAAAGACACTCCTAATGGTCTTTCATCCCTGGTTCAGTAAAGGGAATACAAAATGGTGTGACGGCCGCACATACGACAGCCAAATGTACTTGAGTTTTACAAAAAAAAGAAAAGCCATTTGAGAGCTCTTCTGACTACACATCCCTCTCTTCTCTTCTCTCCTGGTCATAATGAGATGGGTGGTGGGATAATACGTTGCAAACGTGTGTCAGGAGGAAAACACAGCATGGGAAATTAAGGTATTGGCCCCCATAGGCCCTGAGAGAAGAGAGAGAAAAGAAAGTCTGATACGGACATTAAATGTTAGCAGAACCAGGACTGCAGCACACTGCTGCCTACAACACTATGAACAATCCTGAACTGCATGACAGGATTTTTATAGTAAAACATAAATAACTTCAAATCAAATACACAAGACAGATACATTTCTAGGTCTCACTCGTTGTAAAACTGTCTAATTTATTTTAAAACTATTCTGAAATGTAACAGTGCATATGCATCACTGTGATCCTGTCATGTCACAGGATTACTGTTATGGCCCTGAGTCATCTTGAGTTCTGTGACGTCTTGACAACTCTCACCATTTCTTGAAATAACAAAATGGCTGCCAGAGGCTCTCTAACACAGCAAAGAGGATCCGACATGCAAACCTGCACACCTCTGTGCTTTGAGTCACCTTGCTTCTTTCCCATGCAATGCTGTTACACTTCATAAAAACAGGAGAGATGTATTTTGATGTTTATTTAGTTACAAAAACACGATTCCTTGCCCTAGCACATCATATTCACATGCTAATTGAGTCTGACAAACTATCACATACTATGAGAGGAAAAATACAGTATCCGTCAACAGCCCAGATATTAAAGGTTACTGAATGCTCACTGTAAAAGGGAAAAAAACTGATGCAACCTTGTTTTTTTTTTATTAAATGAACTGATAACTAATGTTAATGTGATTGGGGCATAGCAAAATTAAAATTAAATTTCTGTGCCCTCTTCACTTTAAAACAGACACTACCACCAAGAACATTCATCTTCAAAAGTTATTTAATTGCAGCCACTATTTGCAACCTAATATGTACAGTAATTCCTCGAGTCTCGAGACGTGCATAACGTTTAATCAGAGACGGCTTCAAAATGTTTTTAGGCTAATCTGTGAAAACAACGTGGGAAAACAACGTGGAAAAACATCGTGAATCGGTGAGATTTCAAAGAGTATTATCTGCAGATATCTTTTTGGAAAAAAAGTGCTAACCCAGAACATAGACCGATGTGGAACTCCAAAAAGATGGCGACGATGTGTTAATGTGCAGACGCTTTTTTTCCTGTTGGTTCATGGTTTAGATATAGGCTAAGGTTAACTTTTAATTCAGCTATTTTTGTCATTTCATAAATCGTAACCTTTTCCAGAGTGCTTTTTTATGCTCACAGTTTAGCTACAACGTTCATTTCGTTAACTTTATTTCTTTCTGCTGGTTAGCACTCATGCATGTAGCCTAACCTTGTAGTCCATGCACATACACGTGCTTTCCATGTGGCTAATGCTAGCGTGTGTATTTTTTATTTTAAACTAATTGGCAAAATGCTACTTGTAGTTTTGCATTAGTGATTACTTGGTGCCTAATGTTTACAGTGGAATTTTATCTTTTATTTTTCTAAAAGTTTGGTTATGCTCTGTTTTCACAGGTCCATGTGAGAAGATGAACTTAGAAGAACGTATTGCTTATTGCATAAATGCATGTTAAAAAATGTCACTTGTCTTTTGTATGACAAATTTATATGGCTGAATACACTACTGTTTTTATGAGCAATAAAAACATTGGAATGCATTTAGTTTATTTCTTTAACTAGTATTATTTCTTAATTATAAGGCATTATGTAATGTAATGTTTAACAATCCTTGGAATTCATATTCAATAAGGTTTTTTAATATAAATTGGACACAAAAAATTGTGTGAACTAATGGTTTTCAGTAAAGACTACTAATGCAAATCCACTGCACCCACTAACATTTTTATGTTTATAAAGTTTAACCCGTTTAGTTTTAGATGTTTTGTAAAAACTAATCTTGATTAGTGCAACGGGTTTCCACGCAAATTTCTAGTAAAGTCAACTAATTCGGGTTAAGAGTGCAGGAACACACCAAAATACTGTAATTATGCAGAAGTAAATGTTCACAATGCATCTATTTGTAAGGGTGCAATACCAATATGATGCTAAGGTTATGTGCAAGCCTTAATTTTTTTATGGCTGTCACATTTGTTTGCCATAATGACAATAATGACAATAATGGAGTTTTTTAAGATACAATAATCTTCAAACATCTCTATTTTACTAATTACTCTAAATCTCTAATTACTGTAAATACTATCACGAGCACTAAAACATGAACAGCTTACACCTTCTTAACAAACCATTTTAACAGACACATAGAATGGGACAATGATTTTGCCTTGGCTTTGGTGAATGAGGAGAGGTTGTGCATGCCATGTCTAAAGATATATGATGATCATGAGACATAGTTGTGCCCTCCTTCATTTGAAAATCTTAGAAATGGCCACTAAAATCATAAAACAATGTGTTACAGGAAAACTTCAGTTTTTATACAGAAATGCCATATTGCCATAAGAAAGAGCATTTGTAGTTTATTTACGGTTGCCATAGGGGGTTAGCCTGGGCCCGCTGTTGCTAGCTGCCGTTTTCGAGCATTTCCGTTCCCAAAAAAGTGGGAACCAATGAGAAACGAGCTCCCACCCTCAGCGCCAGTGAGGCATCTGATAGATGCTGGTTAAGTCCGCCTCTCAGAAGGCGGGTATTATGGCAGGTTCGCCAGACTAAGCTCATAAAGCTTATTTGTCGCGGAAGCCAGGCTAATAGGCGGTGATATTTTGGCTGGATTTATGCTTCTATGTCACATCAACATCATTGACACCATCTGTCTGCGTACCTTCAGACAGGCTCTGCATCACCTGCCATGCACCTCCAAAAATTTACAGTATACTTTAACAACTCTCCAAAAAACCCTCTCTCTTGCTCCCGACCAGGTGGGAAACTACAGGCCGGTCACTCTCCTTCCGTTCCTTGCTAAAACAATTGAAAGGGCGGTATTCAAACAGGTTACCGAATTCCTGAGCCAACAGAATCTACTCGACCACAACCAATCTGGCTTTAAGAGTGGCCACTCCACTGAAACAGCTCTACTATCTGTGGTTGAAGCCTTAAACCGGGACTAAGCAACATTCTGTTTTTCTCTCCCACGAGCTCCCTCTAAACACTGCTGTATTGCATTGTATTGCACTGCATTCTATTGGAGGCGGACCGCGCTGCTGAACATTGCAAGTGCTGTATCTACCGCTATTGGCCACGGTGGCGCATTCTACACAGTTTGTTTGCAGTGTACTGACTAATTTTAGCATCCTAAACAGTATGAAACGGAAAAATTAAATGAAAAATGTTGTATAGTGTGCCTTTAAAAGAAGCCAGAGCGGAATCAAGATCATCTGTACTCATCCTGCTTGACCTGTCAGCTGCGTTTGATACGGTAAACCACAGTATTCCATTATCTATACTGTCAAACATGGGCATCAAGGGTGATGCATACTGCTGGTTCAAATCCTACCTCACTGGGCGACTGTTCAAAGTATCCTGGTTAGGACACACCTCTGCGCCTTGCTACTGGAATGCCCCAAGGATCTGTGTTGGGCCCCCTTCTTTTCTCCATCTATACCACTTCTTTGGGCCAAATCATCCGCCAGCACGGTTTCTCTTACCACTGCTATGCCGATGATACCCAGCTCTATCTGTCATTCTCACCCGATGACCCAACCATCCAAACGCGAATCTCAGATTGCCTCTCTGACATCTCTGCATGGATGCAAGACCATCATCTCCAGCTGAACCTCTCACAAACTGAGCTGATGGTCCTCCCAGCTAAACCAACTATTCACCACAACATTTGCACAACACTCTGGCTCCTTGTCTCTTGCTCCCTCACGGGTAGCCAGGAACCTAGGTGTTATGATTGATGACCAGCTAACCTTCAATGACAATGCTGCTTCTGTTGCCCGGGCCTGCCGCTTCGCACTATTCAATATCAAAAAGATTAGACCATACCTAACTCAACAAGCCTCCCAATTGCTGGTTCAAACTATGGTCCTCTCACGCCTTGACTACTGCAATGCCCTTCTGGCAGGACTTCCTGCCTGTGCCGTCAAGCCACTTCAGATGATCCAAAATGCTGAGGCGCGTCTCATCTTCAGTCAGACAAAGAGGACGCTCGTCACCCCTCTGCTAATCGAGCTCCACTGGTTGCCTCTGGCGGCTCGCATCAAATTCAAATCACTGATGCTGACTTACAAAGTGCAGAGGATCTGCCCCTTTTTATCTAAGCGCTCTCATAAAGGCTCAGGCTACCCCCCGACAACTCCGGCCCTCCAATGACTGTCGACTGGCAGTCCCGACACCTCGGCCAAGGCAATCCAGACTCTTCTCATGTGTCGTCCCACGCTGGTGGAATGACCTACCAAAAACAATCAGAACAGGGCCATCTCTGGAGGCCTTCAAAAAGCTCTTAAAGACCCAGCTATTCAGAGAACATCTTCTATCCTAGCACTAAAATGAACTGAAGCACTATTCCCTAGCAATATGCTCCTTAAGCTTTCTGCTATGTAGCTTGATTGTTATCCTCTTTTTGTAAGTCGCTTTGGATAAAAGCGTCTGCTAAATGCATAAATGTAAATGTAAATGAATGAGCAATCATTCCACTGATGATTTCGCTACTCTGCCCCCCTTAGTGTTGTGGCGGTGAATTGCCACATGGTGCAGTGAAACCAAAAATGAAGAAGGCTTCATTCATCAGGAAAAAGTAAAAAGTTAAACAGTAGGCTATATGATAGGAATTTCGGCATGGTTCCTTCAAAATGTGTAATCTGAATAAACTATATTAAAATTAGAAGCTAGTGCACAATTGTTGAAATAGCTTGGGATGGACCTGTCCAATCAACTGCGTTTGACATGGAGTGTCATGTCTAACAACTTTCCTAAGCTTTATACTCACCACATACAACGGCCTTATTAAGTCTAATCAATCTGGGCTACATGATATCAATTGATATAAAAAATATACTTATTCATTGCATTGCATTAATTGCTTTAATTGGGCAAATTGAAATGCCTACTAAAAGCAACTGTAGCCAGGAGACTGGCAGCACTGTTTTGCTTGTTCACGTCCAGGTTGTATGACTTTCATACATAGCCTTATGTTATTATCTGAACAGAATGACCAAACCCAGTGTTTTACTTGTGAAATCAGAAGCCTATAAATATAGGCTAACATATTTTCGATGTGGTCTAAAATACGAAAATCCTACGGGAGTGGTAGGATTCTTACCACTATGACTGATCAGGCAAAGCCCTCAACTTTTATTGTCTGTGGACATTATTGTCTCCTTCCATCACATCTGCAGCCTGACGGAATTTCCCGCCTGTGTTTGCGTCATTTTAAGAGACTCAAGAAAAAAATTTGGAACACTGTCCTCTCTGCAAATCTTTTTCCATTAAACTATATCGACTGCATTAACCCAGTAGACGATGTGACAACGCAGGTAGGTATCTGTGAATACGTCGAAATACTTCTATTTACATTGCCACCCGGAGAGAGAGAACCTACGTGAAACACCTGTTCCAGCCTCAGTGACAATCAGAAATGGCACAAGTCACAAGACAAAATATTAGGTTATTGAGTCGAAATATTAAGCTTACCTGTGAAGAAATAAATTCTTTCGTTTGAGGGGAATGCTGAAAGGATGAATTGTATCTCGCACAACACAGCCGCGTTGAACTGCTCGCTGTATACTTGGCTGGTTTACGATTGCTGTGGGAGGCGGCAGCTAGGGAGGGCTGCGGGAGGTAGTTTGGTGGGGTACAGAAGGGGAGGCGATTGGTTTGGATGCTGCAGCTTCATCCAACAGAACTTCATCCTGTTCGATCTGAAGTATGGTAAGGGGTTCTTTCTTTGATGCAGAATACAGAATCTAATCACTGTTGTTTGCACCTCGATGAAAACATCATTTGGCATTGGCTAAACCTATGCAGTCAATAATCTAGCCAACTGCAGAGGTGATCTATAACTTTCATTTCCACTTAAACTCCAAAATTTCGAATTTATGGTATGTTGAGTTCTGATTAGCCTATACCACCCTGCCCACCCACCCCACCCCCTCCATACACATCTGCACATACACCAACACTACAATCACTATATGCAGCCCCCTTGAGCCAAGCAGACTACAGGACACTGATCATGCTTTTCAAATTCCAGATACACCTGCCAGTCGCAGCCCAGGCCTCTCTGCTGTTGTTCTGCTCGGTTGAATAGAATTTTTAAGTGGATTATTACAAAAGGAAGAAGCACAATGACAACGTCTGGATGGTAGAGATAGATTAACGAGCTTGCAGGGACCAGTGTTGGGCAGTAGCTTCACTCAAGTAGGCTGTATAGTGAAGCTATATTCTGAATCTGATATAGCTTTTCAGTAGTTTAGCTATTTTTTGGCCATGTAGTGTGGTAACTTCCCTTAAAGCTACATTGTCAGAACATCAGCTCACAGCAGCAAATCTTCTATCTAGGGTGTACATTTGGAGATCAGTTTCCTTCCAATAATATGATGCATTTGATGCGTCAGTGGTGACATAATTAAAAAAATGTCCGCAATGGTCAAGTTACAGTAAACAGTCATATCAGTATGGCTATATACTAATCAGTTACTACTCTATAGCTTTTGAGAGAGCTGTTAGTTGATCAATAGTAGAATCTCAGAAGAAGGTTGGATAAATTAGGCCTTTTTGTACATTAAAAAGTAGCTCACATGTAGTTAAACTACTTCTGTCATTTTTTTTGTAACTCAGCTTGCTACATTTGGTCTTCGGGTAGCTTTGGTGTAGTGACGCTTCATCTGGTGTGGAGTAACTGGTAGCTTAGTTAACAAAATTTTCTGAGAAGCTTTCCCAACACTGACAGGGACCATCATTTTTTTTTTTTTTAAATCAAGAGTAAGTTGGTCTGCACAATCCTGTAAAATGTGCTTGCAGGCAGAGATTTAATACAATTTAATTTTTTTCTTGAATAGCATTTCTTGTGACTTAATTTCCCCTCCTTTCTTTCATACATTTTCTCTCTATCACTCCCTTCTCTTCTTTCTTCTTACCCTTAGGACATCGATCGATGTCTTTTAGCTGGAGAAAAATTAACTCCTTTCAAAGTAACTGAACACAAGCATGACTAATGAACAGCGCTTGTACAGTCAAATATGTATTTATTCCTAATGAGAAAACCTTAGGTAGATAGATTCTATCCGTGGCCCAGGGAATGTGTGGAAGATCAAAGACTGCCCTAAGAAGGGATCAGAATGTGGCCTAATTATGTATGTATGTCATCACCCGCAGAAATATTACAGGAGCAGCACATCTCAGTCATTTAGCCGCAGCCAGTTTCTCTAAAGCCACTGTGCCGTCACCAAGCAGGAAACTAAATATTAGATGGGTAGTATTGTGTACAAAAAAAAGTTCCTCTCTGGAAAAGACTGGGCACAGCTGGCGGTGGCATGTCTCTTTTGTCTTTGCCGCATTTGTTCAATGAAAAAATAATCGTTGCAGGATGAATGGCTTTGTTTGTTTGAAATAACCTTGTACACAGTCCTGTTTTGAAGTTGTGTTCAGAGGCACTTTGGGGTTCAAATTGGTCTCCAAATTGCCTCTGCTGAAGGTGACAATAAAGTCACTTCAGAACTGCTGAAATGAGAGAAAATTGGAATGCAGCATAGTTCAGAATTGACAATCACTTCAATTTATCTGAATAATGAGTTTGGAATCTTTGGAAATGGATTGCTCAGTGAAGGGGAGACTGACTGAAACTGTGATGCAGGAATGAGACAGAATAAATTGTAGTGGGTTATTAAGTAAAATTATGGTGAATAGTTTGCGGAATGATGAACTGTTGGGTTACCAGGTGCAGAATGGAAGCAGAATCACTAAGAAGTCAATAATTATGCGGTGAAAATGGATTTTTTGTTTTGCTGTCCAATACCATTCCAACCTTTTCCAACATTGTGAAGACAGATTGCTGGCTATGGCTTCAACCTCATAATAAATATCTTAACCCTCCAGCAAAACTATGAGACAGATGGCAAGAAAGATTGTCATTATCATTTTTTTCAGGAAGAATACCCTCACACACTCACACACACACACACACACACACACACACACACACACACTGAACAATAACATAGATAGGGTTTTCTATTCTGTGATCGAATCTCTGACATTTAGTCTTTGTTACCATTCCTTCATTTAGGCTCGCAATCTGCACTGAAGTCTGCACTCTCCTTCAAATGTTACTTTCAATTTCTTCAAGGTATTTGTGAAGTTGATCCCTTGATCTTGTTGCAGTGAAGTGGTCAGCAACACAGCTTTTCTGAGAATTAGTTTGAAAGAGCTCAATGTCATCATCTCAGATTGGTCTGGAGTGGGTCTTAGATTGCCTTTTGCAACCAGACAGATGACTGCACCAGCTGCAATCTAAAAATGAGTCCCTGATGCCACTGATTGCTTGGGAAACTTGCAGATTATTTTTTTACCTACAACCATGAAGGCTCTGCAGCATTATACCTGAAGATATGGACATTTTAGTATTTCATATGTACATGACACTTTTACAGATTTCTTTTTTTACTTAGACATGTTTTCTGCCTTTTGTGATTGGCTAAACAGCCTCCCTGACAACCAAGATAAAAAAAAAAAAATCATTAAAGAAAATCATTGTCACCGTGCCCATTAAATCACTTTGGTCTCTAGCACCCAGTTGAAGAACATATACGTGCAGTGGCGGTTTTAGGCATGGGCGAACGGGGCAGCCGCCCAGGGCGGCATTACGTGGGGGGTGGCACACAAACTTGGAGGGGAAAAAAAATCTGTGCCGCGAAGCGGTGCTGCTGAAGGAGCCGCACAGAAGCTGAGCGAGCCGAGAGGGGATGAGGGGAGGGGTTGGGGGCGCAGAGTAGCCTATAGGCTACAGTTCACCTCTCCCAAATGAATTGGACAAGAAGGTGGGCTTAACTACCGGTATGTCAGTGACACCTGACTTTATTACAAATAACGCACATTTAATTCAAAATATTACTTAGGAAAAATGAGAAAAAATATAAACACAGACCAATAAGTAGCACCTTTTTATTTATTTAATTATGTGAAATTGCTAATAAAAATAGGTAGGCCTAACAAAAACCATTATGATGTGGAGGTGAATAGGTTCAGTCTTGACAAATGGTCGTGAGTGACTGCAGATGGGAAATCTGTTGATTGTCGATTAGTAAACACAGCGATGGAGAGAAAGGCCAAAGCTATCAGGTAGCCTACCCAATTTAGGAAAAAAAGAAAAGAAGATGATAAGAAACGGGCAAAAGATAAAGGTATCCAACAATGTTCTCTCTGTATGATTAAGGTATTCAGTGGTGTAACGGGTAGGCTAATTCACGGTACCCTAGCCACCGCCAGTGTGTAAGATCAGAATGCAGAAGTTACCGACATTGAAATATAGTGAAGGTGTCAACGTTAATGAATCGTAGGCTAAAAGGTAAATTGAAGGACTTGTGAATTAAGCAGGGGAGGGTTGCTTAAATTCCCCTGGCTCATAGGCTAAGTTTCTACGAGATGACTTTCATCCTCCAGTGGACCAGTTCAACGGCCCCTTCTTGCTGTGCTTTTAAAAACACAATAAAATCATAATAGGCTATACAAACCATCACAGAACATTAGAACATTAGGCCTATTTAGTGAAACCTACTAATCACTTATGTTAGTGTGTTTTGGACAGTTTTTTTTTGGGGGGGGGGCAGGAGGTACTTTCGCCCAGGGCGCAATTCAGTGTAGAACTGCCACTGTATACGTGTGTGTGTGTGTGTGTGTGTGCGTGTGTGTCTGTCTGTTTTTGAATAAGACACAATAGTCTGTTTCACTCTAAGGGATATCTGTTATTATGCCAGCAAGTTTCCCACAATATTCAGCCCACAATTTCTCCTTGACTGTGTGAAGGACATACACAATATTACTTATTCTGCATCATATGCAGAGTGAGTGCAAAATATTATTATATATTTGTATATATTTGTTCTTTATTTGTCATCCACATTTGTTTATATTTGGTTGTTGATGTTGTAGAGGTAGAACAGTTTTGGCAAGCAGACAGCTTAGTGGAAAATGATACAGCTGCTGGAGTCAGTCAGTGAGAAGAGTGCAGGGAAGCTTAGCAGAATTGGAAACAAACCGCAACTCCTGGAGGACATCTATGAAAAGAGGCTGTCTAATTACAATTCAGATTTGGGCAGGGCACTTTTGGGAGGACTAGCGTATAGGCCTCAGTGCTTCCAATTTGTCTCCAGAGAGAAACTAGAGAACGGAAATGTTTATGATGGCTTAATATTGTCCCCATGCTGCACAGCAAAGTCAGGGAAAGATGAACCTGATGTGAGGCCGATGTTGCCCAGAAACCCTGTAGTTCCTGCTTAAAATCAATCTTGTGTGAGATTTGAGAGGCCCCTTAGCATTATTGCTCTCTTCAGTGAGCTGCTTTCCTTTAAAACTCTAAAGCCAAAGTCGAACTAATCAAAGTCACCCTCACTCTTTTCATGGCTTGATTACAGTAATGCCAATGTCCTTTCCACCTGTCTCTTTCAACAACTTTAATGCAAGCAATCGTATGTGTAACTAAGCTTCTCCTTTCTAGTGGTCGGTGCTATAACATGAAAGAGAAGGTTAAATGGAAGGATCAGCTATTTGAAAAAAGGTCCACAAACACTTTATATATTAGGCATACCACTTGAAGAAAATCAATTACTGCCCTCTCCATAAAACTATACAGTAAAAAAAAAATCAGTGATGATTACATTTTGTAAGAGTGGCACAGAGAGATCAGTCTATCAGCTTTAATCTATTAAACAGCCAGATGGCAGGAGATACTGGTGGGCAGACTGCCAAGTGCCGGCTGATGAGGAGCGAGGACACAAGATGAGGATGTGTCTCTAGGAGTCTTATCCGGGCCAGCGGAACGCACGCCAGCACAGCGTCACAGTTGCAAATAATGCCAGCAGATGATGCCACTACATGCTGTAGACAACATGTTCCATATTCATTAATGAGTTGTGATGTCAGCCCAGACTTCTTTCCGCACCAGGAGGACAATTTCCCACTGCCTGAAGAGGAGCCCACAGACACCTATTTTATCACCCTCTATTGAACTATTTTATTTGTCTTGTAATCTTATAATCTACCTATTATCTTATCATAGGTAGATCATTAAGCTGAATTTGAAGTGATTCTTTTCGTGCTGCTTCAGTCACTATACACACACAGTGTACAATTTAATCCTCGCATGCGGACCAAATGATCATGTTGTCATGCTATCATGTCAAGAAATGCATATATATTGAATGTTGAAATATCTTTCAGTCATATAGGCTTTAACATATGCATATACAATGCATCTGATGTAGTCTAAAGAAAATCCCTATCTGTTAGTGTGGTAAATAATAATTTCTGTTGTTAGTCAGTTGCAAATAGTAATAAGTGGCTGAGGGAATTGATTGTAGTTGAGTGGAAAATTAGCCTGGCTTGCGTGTCAAAGCTCATATTAGTCTGGCCATCCTACATTACTAAACGTCTTCTGGGAGGTGGGCTTAACCTGTGTCCATCAGATGCCTATGTATACTACTTGACGAATCTACAACCAGTCAGACCATTCATTCCGACGACGTATGCGTAGGCTTGTTTCTCATTGGTGCCCACAGATTTGGGAAAAATAATTCCTCTAAATCGGCACGATGGCCACACTGACTTGCTCGCGAAATTGAATGTAGCGTCACATGAAGTATGGGCGGGCCCAGGCTACTGGAAAATAGCATTGATGACAATAACCTATAAAACTAATACAGGCCAATTGTATGTAACATTTAAAAGTTAAAAAATCTAACAAACCTGAAAAGAATCTGATTAGTAAGCTTATAGGTTTGCTTAGAAAAAGTAGGGGCTGTAGTCATTATGCTTGACATTTAAAACTACATGGAAAGTGTGGGAGAAACCGAATTTAAATACTTCAGTAAAAATAACCCATTATTTCTTATCTCTCTATGTTCATACTTCTCTAGATGTCAGGTCATAAGTTGCATAGGCCCATATTTAATTGGATAACTTCACAGTTTCAGGAATTTATTTGGCTCGGACACGTTCAGGAGGAATACATTCACTCAAACACGTTGCTTTTCACTTTGTAGGGATTGAAGTTTAAATGTGGCATGGCATGACAAATTAGAGCTAATTCCTATAAAGTTTGCACTTCTGGCACATGACAGATTAACCCAGTCTTGTGACATACAGTATTTCTGGGTGGTTGCCTTTTCAAGGGACTAATTAGGCCTGATTTTAATGTTATGTCAGTGTAACAGTGTCAGTGTTAATGTTAGCATCAGAGTGTTGATTTTGAAACTTTGAAAGCAATGTCTTGTCTCGGTCAGCATAATCTTTATTATGTTACTACCAGATTTGTATATGTGGCACTATTATGTGGCACCTTTCATTGCGTTCCATGACACAGTGAACATGAACACAACTTGGATATGGAAAAGTCTTGTCATTAAATTTGATTATAAATGCCTAATGTCAATTTTGGCGTGCCTCTTCTTGCTGCTCTCCTCTCGATTCCCAATTAGGAGGCATACCCTGGCAGACCTCTCTGATCTGTATGATGTCAAAATCACAGAAGACTTTTTTCCCCTCAAATGAAAGTGAAAAGGCGAGGTGAAGTTAAGAGAGAGATTTTGGCTCTGGGGAAGAGCTGGGCTGAGTCAGTGCAGTGATGGGATGAGCTGCTGCTGCTGCTGCGGCTGCTTCTGTTGCTCCAGGAGGAGTGCTGCACTCACCCACCCACACACACACACACACCGCTCTATCTCTCTAGGGCCTTATCTCGCTCTGTGATCTTGCCTTCTTTTTTATCGGTGCTTTCTCTGTGGGCCAGATGTGCCTGACTGGCCTCTCCTCCTTGCTGTTGTCAAATCTTCTAAAAGCAATCCGGCAGGCTTTGGCAGCGCCTGATAGCCGTCGAATCAGTGCCTCGGCCCGAGAAGCCTCATTTATCTGCACCACAAGAGGGCAATCCCTGCTGAAATACACTTTAGCCTCAGGTGAACCAGCTGGGCTGGCTGGCACTATCTACCACTCCCTCATCTCAGGAGCCTCTCCACAGTCTGCAATTTCCAATTATGAAAGGGAATGTGTGTGTGTGTCTGTGAGTGTGTGTGTGTGTGTCAGTGTGACACAGAGAGTGTAAGCATGCATGTGTGGTTATGCGGTAGTGTCGACAGAGAGTGAAGGAGACGGGCCATGTGAGTATGTGGGAGAGAGAGAGAAGTTCAGGCAATCATGGATCAGGGTCATCCAACCATGAATGCATTTGGTCAGATGTGGGGGAGACGGTAAAGTGTCCTATTTTGGCCTGATGAAATGCGGATGCGGTAGCATTGACCTCTCCTGAAAGTCAAACAGAGCTGTCACTTGTATGACAACAGATGATTCCCTGAAGTCATGTGCTGGAGCATTACTATACATTACCTCGCAAACACGCAAACAACAACTTCAAATGACAACGCGTCCTGGCAAAGCAGTTAGGTGGATGGCAGATCGTGGTGCATTTCAAAAGCGAACCGGGGTCTAGACTTCAGGCAGACCGGTTACCATGGAGACCGAGCCCCTGCAGATTGCTAATGGCAGCCAGCAACGCAGGAGAACATGTGTGCTAATCACAGAGCATTGTTCTGAGATGTGTCATCCTGTCCTGAGGGTCCGCTCTTCCCTGCACTGCTCCCACACCACTGGAGTAATTACGCATGGGTCCACTCCAAACCACTTCCAAGCCCATTATCCCCCACAACATTCATATTATGGCCAGGAACTGTAGGAGGAAAGAGAGAATAATGACTATATTGCCACACTTCAAAAGGTTACAGCCAAACCCGAGGTGTGATATAGAGACACATTAAGCATGACCTTCAGTGGACACCTACATAAGGTTTGACATATGTTTGTCGAAAGAATATTATCATTATTAGCTTTACCTACCTACCTACATAACCATTTTATAGGTCATGGACTAACAACAAGCCTGCTTATTCCTTTGTGTATAATTTGGGATGAGCCATGTTTGATGCAAATTACAGTTGTATGATTGTTTGCTTAAAGGCTTAGTGGAAGATGAGTGATTTATCATTTAACATCATAATGAATATCATGTGTGTAAGGGGCTTCTGTCAATAATACACATTTTCAGTCTACAGTTATATATAACAAGTCAGAGAAATTTAGTTTCATACAATAATAGATTCATACATTACGATAATACAATTATATATACAATCAAATTCAGAGAGAAAAATTTAGATAATGAGGGAGGTCTGATCAAACCTCCATGGCCTTAGGGCACGTATTTTACTCTGTTGCTATACTGTAATTGTAGGTGAAAAAGTGGTGGAAACCCTATGAGTCATTCGTCTTTAGCCTTCCTGTCACGTCTTGCACATTCAGTGAGAGATTCCCAGTAATACCTGGACTCTTCCACAAGGTCGAAAGTGGGACATTGCTAACATGAGAACAAAAGCACCCATAGCTGTGTGTGTCTAGTTGCTTTGGTGGTTTCGTTCTAATTGCTGAACGTGAGGAGTTCGAATTTAAATTGATTTCAGATTTCACTTTTAAATTTCCTTTCAAAGCATATGGGGCGCTTGTTTGAAGTCACACCTGGGCATTAAAGCATTGAGTTTAAAAAGAATGAAAGCAGTGATGTGTTAACATTGAGGTAATATTAAAATCAAACAGATTTTCTATGTTTTTAGTTTTATGTTTTTTTGTTTACTATCTTTTGCTTGAAGAAGATATTTTAAAAATTTCACTTGTGTCTTACTCTCTCTTTATTCATGCAAGTCTACAGGATTATGGGAAATTAAATCAATACATAATTGCATGTCAAACACACAACCTGACAAAGAGAATGCCTACACATGCTGCAGAATCCTTTTAAGGCCACTGATTTTGACTGAATAATGAATAAGGAGCACGACTGCACATAATCCTCATTTACAGGGTTCCCTTAGGACCTTCACCACTCAAGTTAAAATGCAACACCAATCGCCAAGTGAAGGACAAGAAAACATTGACTCCACTACCACGACCATATGGACATGTTGCACTTACTAAAATTAAACCTTGGGTTCAAACACACAAAAAAACTGTTGCAGTGAGTTGCATTTTCTTCTAAGTAAATTGGCAATGACTACTATTGACCTGTGGCTTTATGGAGCTTTTGTGTCCTATACTGCAAAAAAATGAAAATCTTAACTAGTGTAATTCCCCAGATTTCAGAATATTTATCTTGTTATACTAATTTTAAGATTAATTTACTTATTGGGGCAGAATTTTTTGGCTTGATTCAATATATTTTGTCTTGAATTGTCTTACTTAGATAATTATACTAATTTTGAGGTGATTTTTCTCATTTGTCGGAGGGAATGCATTCTGACCAGCAGTCAGTCAGTCAGTCACTGAAGGTAATTTTACTTGTTTCAAGTAATTTTATCTAGTCAAGTAAGCCTATATTCAAAATCAACCTTATTTATTAACATAATCACTATTGGTCAAAAAATTGGACAAAAGACTCTGTCACTACAGCAAGACAGTGGTAGCCTACATGAAAAGTACTTAAACATGTGTCTGCAAGCAGCAATATGGGGGCAAGCATGTTTCCTTGGTTAATGCCAATGAGACGGGCACACTATGTTTTGTGGCAATCCATCACAGATTTCCATGGTGAATTTCAGTTGTCTTATAGGTTACATGCACCTAAATGGCTATAGCTATCTTCTATGAGGCTTGGTCTGAACATTACATATGCCAACTTTCATGAAGAATGGACAAAATCTGTGGCCTGTGAAAGCCTCAACATTTTTGAGAAAATCCAAAATTGCCATTAGCAAGCAAAATTATGCAAAATGGTTCTAGGTCCGCACAAACATGTCTGGAACCAAAGTAGGACATTTATATGTTTGGATCTGATCATCAATTTGTTGCTGAGATATAAGCTCATATACTGTTTGATGGGCTTGCTGACAATTTTGATTAGCCTCGGTTGAACGCTTGGGAAAATTGAGGCGCTAATATATCAATTTGGTCAAAAGATTCTTTCTAACAAGTTTTATGAAGAACAGACTAAATTTTTGACTGTGAGAATTAGTTTAATTTTCAAATAAATTCAGGATGTTGGAAAATCATTTTTGAAAATTGGGCATATGTTTCAGAAGTTAGTCATGGATGCAACTCCAGCTTTGAAACATTGGTGGCGCTAGATCAAATGACTTGCAGACCTGAAAACTGATATTGAAACATTGTTCTAGAATTACTTTGAGGCCTCAAAACAGTTACCTCATATTGTTTCTGATCTACAAAACAGGTTGTATTAACAGTGGCACACTAAGGTAAGCAACACAATACATTTCAGAAGCCAGCATAGAGCCTGGTCAAAAGCTGGATGGGAGACCGTTTGTGCTCACTTCATTTTAACATCATTCTCCTTGATTCAAGCTCATTTGCCTTGTTTTCATCCTTTTGTTGACTAGATTTGAGCATTTTTTTTCTTGTTTTAAGACACTAGAAAAAAAATTAATCTTAATATTTGCTTAAATATCTTACCACAAATACTTAAAACAAGCAATATTTTCTTAAGTCAAGATTTTTCCATTCTCTTTATTTTTTCTTGTTTCAAGAAATCTTAGTAAGTGCAATTTTCTTGCTGCACTGGCAGATAATTTTGCTTTAAATAAGTATTTTTTTCTTATTTTAGAAAGGGCATTTTTGCAGTATAAACATTTCATCAGTGGAAAATATTGTTTTCAGAGAATAAGATCTTAAATGTGCAGGCACACATTTACATTTATGCATTTAGCAGACGCTTTTATCCAAAGCGACTTACAAAAAGAGGATAACAATCAAGCTACATAGCAGAAACCTTAAGGAGCATAGTGCTAGGGAATAGTGCTTCAGTTCATTTTAGTGCTAGGATAGAAGATGTTCTCTGAACAGCTGGGTCTTTAAGAGCTTTTTGAAGGCCTCCAGAGATGGCCCTGTTCTGATTGTTTTTGGTAGGTCATTCCACCAGCGTGGATAAATGTTGTGGTGAATAGTTGGTTTAGCTGGGAGGACCAACAGTTCGGTTTTTGTGAGGTTCAGCTGGAGATGATGGTCTTGCATCCATGCAGAGAGGCAATCTGAGATTCGCGTTTGGATGGTTGGGTCATCGGGTGAGAATGACAGATAGAGCTGGGTATCATCGGCATAGCAGTGGTAAGAGAAGCCGTGCTGGTGGATGATTTGGCCCAAAGAAGTGGTAAAGATGGAGAAAAGAAGGGGGCCCCAACACAGATCCTTGGGGCACTCCAGTAGCAAGGTGGTAAGGCGCAGAGGTGTGTCCTAGCCAGGATACTGAACAGACGCCCAGTGAGGTAGGATTTGAACCAGCAGTATGCATCACCCTTGATGCCCATGTTTGACAGTGAACTAAACTAGATATCCGAGTCACTCTCCCTGAGCCTGAACTAATCTTTTTTGAGCAAACTAAATTTTAGGGGTGGGCAATATAGTCTAAAATTTATATTGCGATATATTTTGAACCATAGACGGTAGATGATATATATCACGGTATACTTTGGTATGTAACTTACAGCATAACAGTTTCTTAATGGTTACCATAGCATAAAGTCAATATGTACAACAGTTGTTTAGTCATCGTTCGGAGGTGTTTATATTGGACTCTCAAATTCACACAGAAGTAAACTGGTAAGCTGCATTTGTGTCAGGCAGTAGCTGTTCAATTTATAGGCTCTTACACAGTTTCGTTGTAAGAATGAAAAGGTGCTATCAATAAGGTGAAGCTACAGGTCAACATTTTTTCACATGGTTGTGGAGACGCAATGAGCCTATCACGGTATGCCGATATGACCCAAAATCTCTATCATTGGCCAAATGCATATCGCATACGGTATATATCGTCTATATTGCCCACCCCTACTACATTTTATATAAAAGCTGTAAGGAAATGTCACCAAATGTAATATTTAATGTCATGGTTCGGGTTAATCTAACTTGCAAAGCCAAAAGTTTATTTTGGTGACTTGAATTGATATTAAATCATCCCAAGCTTTGTCATGCAGAGGGCCTATACTTTCATACAATACACATAACACCCAACATTCTATACTTCTGTGCAATACACTATTTATACTTGTTCACTCTACAGCTCCATATTTACCCATCTGTATTACTATGGCACAGAGAAGCTGTATACCTTCTATCATACTTATACATACTACTAAATTATCTACCTCCAACTGCTCTTATTTGCACATATACTAACGGCATACCACTGCTCTCAAATGTATACTGTACATACTGTCTACACCGTATACACTTTATACGGTATATTCTGCACTTGCTGCTCTTTGCACTTCTGAATAGATGCTAAATTTAATCGTCATCTTGTATTTATGTGTACTGAATGATATTGAATCTAATCTAATTTTAATTCCATAGACCTGCTGTTAATGTCCACAAAAACAAAGACAGTTTATGCACAGCCAAAAAAATCATATCCCCCCTAATTTGAAAATCCCCGGTCTCTTTCAGTTCAAAGACTGATTTTAAGATGACCACACCAAGCTTAGCGGGTGGAAGCAGATGCTGAGTCAAGCTTTCATTCAGCTGCACACATTGGATTATTTTTGTTTAGTTCTAAATAAAAACAGTGATTACATAATTAAAAGCCCTCATAAAAAATATATAAATATAAATATATATTTATATAAAAATATATTTATCTCTGGTTTTAAATAGAAATGCATTCTTTCTAGAAAATTGATCAAATGCAGTTTTTCCAGCAAACACTATGGCATAGTGTTGTTCCTTTGCCAGAGCAAATTTCAAAGTTTTACAAACACTGAGTGTTGCAAGCCTTGCGGATACTCAACAACCAGGCGCTCTTCTAAGCAGTTGTGTACAACTTTTGAAAATGAAACTTATTGATTTCCACAATACAGGATAAGACTACAAATTGTCTAAAAATGTCAATCTTAGCTCTCAGTTTCTACGATAAACGCACAAGACTGGAGTTATGGGGTGTCCACATTTCTGCATAGTGTCATAAAGGCTATGCATTGTATGAATCAGTGCTAGAGAAAATGCATTTGAAAAAAAAAAAAAAAAAAAACCTTAAAGGTGTGCCCAAATATTTTGCACAACACTGTACATTGTTATTATGCTTAGCAGAGGGCACGTCCTCCCATCTTTCATGTCAATCCGATATTTAGCTCTTTCGAGACTTTACACGAAGACTGGTCTTTTTTTTTTTTTTTTTTTTTTTTTTAAACACCCTAATGAAGGCCTGTTTGCCAAGGTGGTTTTGAGTTTGTCTTGGTGGTTGATCATTTTGCAAAACCGTATCAATGCATTAAAAATATACCGTATGAGAATGCCTATCCACAACACATGGGTCCGAAAAACGCAGTAATAATGACACCTACTGGCATTTCCCAGAACATACACCAATTCCAAGGCACTTACACTTAAAATTCCTCATTTTATAACCCATCAGAGATATGGGTAAACAGATACACAATGGACAAGGAATTAAGTTAATATTTTAATTATCAGAAGGGTCACATGTATATTTTGCAAATACATGCAAGTGAGCTCTGAGATGAGAAAACATCCAAAACTACCGATTGAGGTTTTTCTTATTGACTGTAAAACTGATGTGAACATTCCATGTTCTCATGACTCATTCCATTGTTGGAGACAGCTATATACAAATACACTGACATCTTAGTGGGGAAGCTCGTGGGAGACAAGCTTGTAATGAGACCCACAGGATGGGCAGCGCTGGGCCTCGCCAGCATGGAGCCAGAACCATACCACGGCTGTGTTGTCCTCCTCACCTAACAGAGGGCGACAAACGGCAACAACATTACTCAGGGGTCAAGCTTAGAGGTACAGCAAATTGCTTATAAAGCTACTAGCCTCCCACCAGTACAATTACTCAGATATTATAAGAAGGTATTTGGTCTTTCCCCCAACCAGATCAGGAGTAATATAACAGGCAACTGAAGTGTGCGTAATATTTGTTGATAAACAGACCAGAGCTACTTGGGAATTAACAGGTGTCACTTACACACACATCCGACAATCCTCTTGTTTGTAATGGAAGGTACGAGATGTGGATCCTCCTTAGAGCCTGCATAGTCCTTGGGCTTCAGCATGCTGTATGGATCCTAAAAAATAAACAGACGATACATTTTCCACCTTCCCTTACCTACAGCATCTCTTAAACGTCTTACATTACAGTGGTATAATTGAACGCCAGAATATCTTCGTAAACACTGTAGCAACAGGCCGCTCGTTTATGGTAGGCTACTCAATATCGTTTGAAACTCTCTTCGGTAACTCACCGAGCCCTCTTTCAATGCGTGCATTACGATTTTTTCCATTCCGGTGGCCTGCTCTTCGTCGGTTGGAATGCCTATAAAACAAAAAAAAAATGTATAAACATCAGATGTTATGTTATTCCTACGTTCATTTTTCTGATGTTGGGCGACACAAGATTATCAGTATCCAGTAGCTAATACCTTGTTAGCTAACTACAATGCTAACTTCAGTGTATCGCCGACAGACACAAAATGTTTCTCCCAATATCATCTGTATTATTAACGCCCATCTACCAAAATGAAACAGAATATTACACATCTGGCTTGGTTTTTACACTAGATATCTAAACAAATCGTCATTTCTGGCTCTAGCTAACTTCCTTACGTTAGATAAGAGGCTAACTAAGGCATCTGCCATGGCGTGCCATTGACTGCCCTTGGCCGTGTATCAAGTTGATGCTGTTAGTGATGCTAAATACATCAGCGGTCAGTTGTGCCCAAGCATATATAATACCTCCAGCAGCCATTCCACGAGCTAGAGTCTTCACCGGGGCTACCCGGGCTGTTGTTGCGGCCCGAACAGCAGTGCGAAAAAGTAACCTTGCAGCCATCGTCTCTCAGCGCTTCTTCCGAGCTCCTTCCCCAATGTATAGCTTGATGACGTTAGAGCAAACGTACGTCCCCTATTTCCTCCCTATTTCTCCGTCGCTTGTGTGTGACGTCACGTATATGTAGGAGCTTGACCCCCATGTAAAGTTATGTAGGCCTAAAGATGCTTCTATAGACGATTCCTGCGACTTCGATAAATAAATTAAAGTAAACAGACTAACATTGAACATTAAACATTTCATTATTGTTGTTGTTATATGAGTGTTCCAATTAGACCAAGAAAATATTAAGAGGAACTGTGTCTTAGTCAAATACATTGGCATACATCCCAGCGGAAAGGCTTTCTTGGAATGGCTTTCTATGGAATAATAAAGGATGATAATCTATTGCCAACCCTGGGTCACTTTCAGACACACAAATTTGCATATGCTATTAAAGTTAACAGTTTCTGATGGTCAACTGTTCTTCTGCAAAAACTGTTCTATGACTCCTTTAACCAAGACAAAACATTATAGGCTATGTAATGTAATAATGGCCCATACTGGCCTGTGAGATGCATACTTTTACAATCAGCAATGCTATGTGTATGCATGTTATGTGCTTTAAACTGTAAAGGGATTGTGAAGAAGAATTTCCTTAAGGGGTTTACCACACTTTTTTTGGCCACAGGTTTTACAAACATTTTTTTCTTGTGTCCATAAATACATACCAAAAGTGGTATTTCTGAAATATGTCAGAGTCAGATAAGTAATAAGGTCCTATCCCATTTAGTAATTTAAACATGAGCAGTAATGCTTTAAAGTCAATGTATAATTTAGGCTACAGGAAGCAAATGCTAGGATTTCATATTCGGAGTAATGTAGTTTGTTCTTTTTGTACTTGTAAGAACCCCAGTTGCATTCTATTTTGGATCAGTTGATGTTTTATTGGAAGGCCTGTGAAAAGACCATTGCAGTAGCCTAATCAACCCTACTGGAGAAGGCATGGATAGGTTTTCTAAATTATTTTTCAGTCCTCTTAGTCTGGTGGTTAGGTGATAAAAGGCTGATTTGGTGATGGCAGTCATTAGGTGACAAAGCAAAGCAAATCACTCACAATAAATGCACTCTTCACAGTGCCTTTTTGTTGATGGCTTTGCTAACACTAGCTGGCTTTGCTAGCTGCTCACATGCTGGTTTTGAGGCTTTAGTTTTAAATCTGGCTATTGGCCGATTCTGTGGCTGACTGCTCATGGGCTAGTCCTTGCTGCAGGTAAATGCTTTTTAGTCCTTTGCCAGCTGGCTCATATCTTCAAACTCTGTGTCAAACTCAACATTTCCAGAAATGTGATCCATTATGAAACTTCTTCTCACTGCCAAAATTATATCTGAATAGAGAATCACGTCACCATTTTGAGTTGTGGTATAGAGCCAGACTGACAGAGAAATATTAGTGTTAGGTCCCTAAGATTTGTTCCTGCAAGACAGAAGGTGAAATGTAGGAATGTTGCTAGCCTAGAAATATATATTGACCCTAGTGGTAGCAAACAGTTGCTCAGTTTTGTTAGTAGCCTACATCTCACAACGTACAGTGCCTCAGGTCTACGGCCTTACCCTGGCTTTGCATGATGATGGCGAGGCTGTAGTGGTGCAAAGATATTGATTTGCCGTGGAATTTACATTTACATTTATGCATTTAGCAGACGCTTTTATCCAAAGTGACTTACAAAAAGAGGAGAACAATCAAGCTACATAACAGAAACCTTAAAGAACATAGTGCTTGGGAATAGTGCTTCAGTTCAATTTAGTGCTAAGATAGAAGATGTCTTTTGACCACTTTGATATTGACTTTGAGTTAGGGCTTTTTGTTTTTGAAAAGTGAGCTTGAAATAGACACTACAGATGTTTTTAAAGAAGAAAGTATTTACTGCCATTGCTCGTATTGGTCATGGCTGTAAAAATTCCATCCAATCCCAAAGTGCTTCAACTTTCTCCGGGGTCCCTGATACCGCTCGTTATTATTTTAGACCCCAGAGATAGAGGGGTGTGTTAAGCTGTGAGCACAATAAATCCTCCCGCTCTAGAACACCACAGGCTTCAGATCTTCAAAAGTAAAATTATGTTTATTATTCAAGTTATTCGATCATCTCGTCTTTCAAACAATCCAATGCAAAAATCCCACGATTTGAATGACCTTATATTCAATCAACAGATCTAAAATATGCCTTCTTTCTCACTGTAGATTTGTGACATTACAATATCCTGTCCAAGATAATTTCCTACTGCAGTAATTCAACATAATTGGCAGGGAACATTCCATAGTGGCCATTAGGGGCATATCCTCGCCACCATCCTTCATCGATCATCTCTATTCCAGTGATGATGTCATCAGGGTCAAAGGTGATCTCTGTATCGTCCACTGTTAAGAAGAGAATCAGTCCTGAAACCTTCCACCACAGACACTGTTTATCATATCAGAATGTTTCCAGTCTAAATAGGGATCATGGGAGAGGAAAGAGGCGTGACAGAAGGAGTAGTGATCCCTCAGCTCATACTCACCAGCCTGATAGTCATACAAAGCCCTAGCACTGATGGAGCCTTCAGCCTCCTGCCCTACTGCGCTGGAATCAGCCGCTTCTAAGACACCCTACACAAAGGTTTCAGGAAGGTTAGTTGTACAGTACACACACACACACACACACACACACACAAAATATGACAAACAGAAGGCCAAAATGAACAAAGTCTCACTTGGGTGCCATCGTCATAGATTTCAGAAACAGTCTCATAGAGCTGTTCTTCATATTGTGCTTCAGGCTGGGCTTCCACTCCACCACCGCCCTCCTCTGAGCCGTCTGAATCTACAAAGCAACATTATCATCACTTACCAGCACAAAACACAACATCTGGGTGTCAATGGGGCTGTGGTGCACTCATACCTCTAAACAGTATAATACATCCATGGGATTGCATTTTAATCCACTTTCAAATAGTAACAGAATTTTCACATACATAAGAAAATTAAGTGCCTGTCAGCAACAGATGGACATTGCAGTCTGACTAACTTGATAATTCTTGTAAGTCTTCTAAGTCTTGTAACACTTCCCACACCACATGAATTTGTCTTCCGTAGAAGCCAACTGAGGGACCTCTTGTGAAAAGCATCTATTTACTGAACATGTCATGTACTAATCCACTCATGCTGAGTAAAGCAGAAGCAAATTTCACTTTTACTCTAGTCCCATCACAAAAATAAATGGGATGCTTCCATTGTGCGTATACACAACATGCTTAATACTAGTTTTTTTAGTTACTGTTAAGCCTGTTAAAGAGGACTAGCTGGTTAAAACTGAAAGCAAGACTCATGACAGGCCAACAGTGAAATGTCATGTAAAACAGGACAGCGAGTTAGAAGATAAACAGGATTCCTGCACACTAATGCACAGCAGCAGCACACATACTCATCAGAAAAAAATTCAAGGAAAAATTCAAGGCCTTGAAAACAACCTAGCAGTAGAGCAGGCTTTGTTTAGGCTCGGCCTGCTCCAAGCTGTCCAATGCTCCAAAGCTTGCCCACTAGCCTGTTCATAGCTATCTTTCTGTGCAAGTCCACAGCTTAGTAAACTCTTAAGAAAAGGTTTAATTGCAAATTCAAGTCATTCTCAATGGTTCTAGGAGAGCTTAATAAAAAAAATGGATGGCAAACATATCAGCCAGAAGTGGTGGCGCAGCTAAAACAAAGATTACTTCTAGCCTACACATTCCAATATGTGTAGTTCTCTCTACTGACATTCTAAGTGGGGAACCACACCACTCAGAGATGAGTTTAAAACAGGTCAGTTATCAGTAGGAGGTGACCCATACAGTCATATCACACACGCCCTTTAAGCACACAGGTCCAGGTAAAACCAGGGCAGCCAGGCCAAGACAAGCACACTGCTTAGTTCACTTTCTCTGTGTTTCACTGCTATTTTTCGGTGTTTATTTTGATTGTGCTGGAACCTCTGAGCGTTTTTCCTTAGAGATACCTTGCCATTCATCATCAAATTCCTCTGTGTGTTCAGAAGGAGATAGATAATCCTCTGCAACTGGCTCCTGCAAAGGTTCTGGTTCTGGATCTGCCTCAGGCTCTGTAAACAAGTGATGGATAACTGAGTGACAACTTGCTTGGTGGCCAACATTAGACTTTGTTGGCCAACACTAGACGCTCCGGTCAGAGACCATCATAGGTTTTGTACTGAGTTGGAGATGTATTGTTTTTAGAGATAAACAATAAAAAGTGAACATCAAAGCCTGTTGATTAAGGTGGGATTAGACAGGGTAAAAAAAATGGATAATTTGGATTGATTAGTTATCAATATAAAAGTATTATATGATAAGGCATTCCTACCATATGGTGTTGCCTCCGTTTCTTCAACAAGGACTCTAACAGGGTCAGGTGTTTTTGTACAAACTGGCTGGGGTGATGGGCTTCCATCCTCACTGGGCTGTTTTGACAGGAATGGACTTTTCAAGCGCCCTGCAGAAAGCAGATAGGCTAAAGTGAATTAGGTGGCTGAGCAGACAACGGGCATGGCAGGCATGCCACAGACCCTCACTGGGAGGGATTTAGGGGAGCTGATGCTGTCTGGTTACCTGGCTGGGGGACAGACGAGTCCCCGTTGCTCACAGACGAGCTCCTCTCCATCTGTTTAAACAAATCCCTGGGGTTGACGGATCGCTGGGAGATAAGGGATGCAGCCTCCTGAAAGAGATTTCAGGCCAATAAAGCCTCTTCACCTACTAGCTGTGTGCTTAATGTCTCTCAACCTTATCAACCCTGACCACAGTCACATCACATCACATCACACTCACATTGGCCTTCTGAACAGACTCAGTGCTCTTTATCCCCCTTCTCTCAGAAGGTTTGCTCTGCCTCTGTGCTTCCTGAGAAAACAACTGGATCATTAAACACAGCCTGACAATGATTATATTCATTCAGCTATATTCATTCAGCTTGGCAATGGCACATGCAAAACTAATATGATACAGTGGTCAATATCAAGTCTGACATAAATCTTGGAAAGTCCAACAGAGTTTGGGAAGTTTATCTGTTAACCTAAACCAGTATAGTATTTCACAGCAGTATTTCTTGTGAGTGGTAAAGTTAGCAATCAGAGGCAAAAGTCAACGTCACCAACTGTTGCTGTTCCTTTTCTTTTTCAACCTCCACGTTTTTTTCAAATTGTCTGGAAAAAAAAACAGATGAACACTGAAGAATTAATGTAATAACTTTTATTTTATTATATTTATAAATGTGTAAAATTATATTGAAGTGAAACTATACTGTCTATACTTAAAGCAGGGCTAAGCAACTTTCTGTTTTTTCTCTCACAAGCTCCCTCTAAAGACCGGAAATGTAAATGTTCGCTGTATTACATTGCATTGTAGGTGGGGCGCTGCTGTTCATCATTCAATACCTTTGTTGGTCAATTTCACTGGCTCTCTCTTTTTCCCGGCGCTCCCGCTCACCAGCCTCCTTCAGGTCCTGCTCCTGCCTCTCTTTCTCCAGCCGCTGGCGTTCCTCAGTTGCCCTCTTGCGTTCTTCCAGGCGACGACTCTTCTCATCTTGCTAAACCAAAAAGTAGGCATCTTTTTAGTATGCATCTGACCTGTTAACATTGGTCCATGGGCAACATTTTGGCTCATTCTGGCAGGCATGTATACTTTATATGATTATTAATGTGCACTGTCCAAGTCAGGTAAACCATAAAATAAAAATAAACCAAAGAAAAATGCAATGCAAAAAAATGCTATATGCAGTCATGTCATTCATTGGTATGACTGATACTAGTACACCAATGGTATCTCACCTCTGCTTTGGCCCAAAAATTGTCCTTGTTTATACCTTTGATCTCATCAATAGCACTGGTCTTCTGGTAGACTGAGCCCTGAGGAAACATCCCTGCTTTTTATCAATAATAATTTATTGATTTAAGGCAGTGCCATTTCTCTACAGTTGTGGTGATGAATTTAAATGTTTACACATGAGATTTTAAAGTAACATGGTCTTTTCATTATATGTATGCTCCATAAGGCCTAGTCTTACCACAGGAAGTCTAGGACCAGAGTCGCTGTATTTGCTGTTGGAATTGGACTCTTTGTGAATGCTGTAGTTAATGCCCGCAGCCTTTGCCACTGTCTGCATGATTGCATCTGGATCAACATCGTCCTCTGACCGAGCATTGATGGTCACATGGGCACCCTATAATTGAACACATATTCAGAAAATCCACAAAGATCTACTCTGATTACTTTTGCTTATGCACTGAAACTGCCTGCATTCTGCAAAACAAGTGTTTACTGTGTTTAAATGAGGACCTTACCCTCAGGAAATTGGCCATTGAACGGACATGATTAGCACAGGCCCCTTTACGGACTTCTTTTACACCTTCACCACTCTAAAAACACAATAAAACTATGTTCTTAAGTCAATGTAACAATACACACATGATTAGTACGTTTAAAAAAAAACTCGAGGGGAGAGGTAGGCCAATCTAATTTTGGAAGAAAAAAAAAAAAGGCTGTATAGAATGGAACACTTGCCCAATTTATCAGGACATATTTCGGCACTCCAGAGTTGGCATCCAGGACCTGACAGAAGGCATACATCACTTTTCCACTGTTAAATTCTTCCACCATCTCCTCCAGTCCACCACCTAGAATATGACATTGAATGTCCATTACTCACACTCTCAATAATATACCAGTTGAAGTCACTAATGGTTATGCTTTACGAGGGACTTGACATGTGAGCCAGAAGTCATTTACATCATTATGTACATCACTTCATCATGGAGTAAAACGTAGAAAAAGTACGTTTTCCACTCACCCCCTTTTCCTGCAACTCGGATGTCATTTGTGTTTCCTTCATATGTAAACAGCGCCCTGTTGGACAAAGAGCATAAAAGACTATGATAATGTGCACACAACCTCCTCTGTAATTAAATCATTATCCTTAGCCTGCCCCACACCATAACCACACCCTCTACGTGCCCATGCTTACACACACCAACACTTTTTCCAATTGCTTGCACAAAGACTTAGACATTCCAATTGATAACACGCTACAGGAAACAATTTAGAGAGTTCTGCATAAAACGACTGACTATCCCTTTCCAAATCTTATCAAAAAAGTTGCGAAAGATGTTAAAGTTGCTTATAGGCAAAACCTTGACCAAATTACTTTTCATACCGTCAAGTTCCAGCAATAGAATACTATTCAAACAATCATTTAAGTGGTATCATTAAAGAACAAAGAAAGAAGTTTGTTACCAGTTGGTGTTACTTTTCACGTCCCGAACTTCATCATAAGCAGCCGAAAGCTCCGTACCATTTTTACTCAGATTGACAGACATTGTGATATTCTCAAAAATCAACAAATAGCCTATAACGATATATTACATCAACACTACAGCACGACTACATTAACACTACCGCATCTCCATCGGTTAAATTACCAAGGTCTCTAAAATCGTTAACCCCGCAGGAATTGGAAGCTTTAACATCTAAGACCTTTGAGACAATGAGAGACCAGCCTACAGAAATCTGGTTCGACGAGTCGCAGAGATTTGCAACACGGAAGATATGCTATTGGCACAAATTGTCCCACCACACCGCAGCAGAAGGAGGCTTGGTGTAACATGGTACTAACTCAAATCACTTTCTTTTTACGAAGGACTGCCATTAAGCAGACGTTAAAAAAAACTTTTGATAAGTTGGATAACTTTGAAGCCTTGTAACCTACGTTATGCATGGTATGCATTCGCGTGCATGTCTAAAATCTTTAGAATAACTAGGCCTACTGGAGGAAAAGCAGGCCTACCTAAGAATCTTTAGATCTACTTGTGTAACGTTAAGCTAACATTTTCCAGGTGCTGTTCACACAATTATCTTGCCAGGATGGCAAAATTAACCATGTCAGCACAAACCTAACCTTAATACATAGCTGACTTGACTAGCCTAACGATTGACAAGACGCGTAGTTCTGTGGAAACAGAGACGAATAGAACACAAGAAACTAGCTAGGCCAGATTGGTTACATTTTTGATTGCACCATCTGACTTGGACAGTGGACTTTCTTTTGAAGGTAACGCTAACCTTAAGCAGGAACATCAGTGACATGTTGGCTTGCTACATATAAATAAAGTAAAACAGGGGTGGGGGTCTTGTAAGGTACCGCTGTAAAATGTAGGCTATCACAGAAAATAATGATTGTGATATTAAAATTGTTCTCTGGGGCCCCCTGTCAGTGCTATGCTCTTAAAATCCTACCTTTCCCAGGTTAACCCTGGTTATTATTGATTATTATTATGATTAGTCAATTAGTCAAATTAACACTTCTTTATTGCTTTGTACTGCAGACCTATTAAATACATAGGCTACATGTAAATGTGAACACCACAATGGGCCTCACTCACTAACCAACCTGGTAAATATGTTCTAAAGCCCTCATGCGTTTTTAAAGAGATGTATTCGCCAAACGCGGTTTGAAAACAAGATAATTCGTAGGAAGACACTGGTGAGTTAGTGACTGAAGATGAAAGAGATGTTCTTGTTTCTGTTGGAAGTTCTTATTTCTCTCGCCCTTCAGGCTATAGTTTGCATTTTAGCCACAGGGTGGCGCTGTCCGAAAACATTACATCAAATATTGCATGTAATTTGCCTAGAGGGCGAAAGAACCTACAGGACCAGTCAAAATCCACACCCCCACCCCCAACAGACACACACACATACATACATATACATAAGGCTGACCATACTGTGCAATTGAATCACATAGAATTGAATCAGCATAAAATTGTTGCTGCTTTAGCCTTAGCTACTAGCCCCTGGGCAGGCTGTTAAGCACCAGAGCCTTTGTCTGCCTGAGACAGACCTAGTTTCTTCTGTTCTCAGGTTACGTGGTCTTCCCCCTTTGCCGAAACTCTGCGGTTGTCTCTCTCGCGCTCGAGCCTTGTTGACAGGTATGATATAGAGAGAGTCTGCCCCCTTGGCCTCTCGCACACTGCAGACAATTGAGTGCAGGGCCTGTAACTGGAGTGTAAGCCCTGAAGGTCGTCTCTGAGCCAGGGCAGGGCAGTGCTCCCATGTCACGTCCTTCACGATGTCAAGGTTTGACTTTACGAGTTGCAGCCCTCCCCACTACCCCAATGACACACACAGTGCTGACTCTCTCTCTCTCTCTCTCTCTCTCTCTCTCTCTCTCTCTCTCTCTCTCTCTTTTTATGTTCCCATAGTTGCCACAGCTTCTCCTAAGGGGAAGTTCATGTATATTTACCCAATCAAAATCAACTCATTTCTTAAAGCAAAGACAGATATGAGGTGTTGTGAGTGTTTGACAACAACCAGGGTTTTTCCAATAATCAGATCCAGTCTTTTATCTCCTAACATGTACTGATATTTAATTAGGTTACAATGACAGTTTCACAAAATTTGACTTAGATAATTATCATAATTCTTGAGAACTTCATTTAAATTCCATTTTGTATCTTTGTTCCAGAGAGTGCAAAAAGAAGAAACAAAGTATAATGTGTGACTTCTCAGCATAGGCCCTAATGTGTAATGCTGAAATGTGCCATGTCCCCTTGTTATACTAACTTTAACTTTACAGAGGCTATTGCTTATTTACAATTGCCTTTCAGCATTTTCTTTATTTGATTAAATGTCTGAACCCATTTGTCCCCCATTGTCATCAGTGTAGAATCCACACAGACTTTGCTAAGACCTATAGATCCCATTGGACTTCCTAATTTAGGTCCAGCGTTATCCTGAGTGTAAACATAATTTCAAGACCCATTTCCTCCAGTCTGGGTTAAGTCAGTGAGTCAACATTAGCAGTCAACTGGTGGCCCTGTCAGCATGCAACTGTGAGAATTCAAAACAGACTATTCAAATAGAGCAAAAACACTGAAGTGTCTAGTGTTAAATGTAGTTTAGCAGTGAGTTTGGCACTGCTGAGCACAGTAGGTTTAGCAGTGACAGTGGTGTTTCTTTGTATGTGTCAGGTCTTCAGTCTAGTCTTGTGAGTGTATACTTTGATCCTTCAATTAGAGGTGAAAGTGAACCTAAAAATTGGAAGATAATGAGATGACCTCTATTGTTTCCTGTGGATACATTTACCTTACTGACATGGCTCCTCCCATTAAACACACACCCCCATCTCACACACAGCCCTTCCACTAACATCTGTTTTAACATAAAAATGCTATTGGTAAATGAGTCAATAGCTAAAATGTGTGTGATTAAATCTCTCTATACACACCCTGACCCCAGCTGAGCCAATCGACAGACTCCAACCCAAGTGCAAACACTTCCCTGGGGCTTGCCATTATAACCCCCCGCCCCCCCCAGACACACACACACAAAGCTCATACCTTCACCCCTCCACCCCTACCCTCCTTTTCCCAACTCCAAAAAAAAAAAGCTTTAACAACTTAAAAATTCAAGGCAACTTATTGCACACAGTTTTTTTTTCTTTCTAGGTTCATAAGTAGGTCATGAAGTCATCAAGTTGCCTTGAATTTTTAAATTGTTGTCAAAGCTTTTGTTGTTGTTTTTACAGTGTACACTCACTCTACCCTCTCTCTCTCTCTGCCTCTGCCTATGACTGCCAATCACCACACACTTGCTTTATCACCTTATCAGTCTCATCCTTAATTAGGGCCCATTAACATTCCTCCTCACACCTTCCATTGAGCAGGCCTGCTCTACGGGTGCCCTAGCCCCCACTGCCAGACTTGAATGGGCCAGTCAATCCATGCGCACATCCATTCACTGGCCAGATGCAGCCTGCTGGCCCCAAGCCGTGTGGGGCCAACCCCCTTATTTGTACCCACGTGCAGAAAGAGAGACAGAGACAGAGAGAGAGAAAGTCTTGGTTGATGAAAAGCATGTCACAACGTACTGTGTATGGATGTGTGTGTGTGTATGTTGTTGTTGTTGTTGATATTTGCATTGTTGGGAAAATGTCTCCCTCTGCAAATCACATTCATTTGATATCTAAATCTCACTTTGCATGCCTTTCTGTACCATCATCAAGTGCACTGGGAAACAAGCAGGCATTGTTACATGGAGATGCCTCTCAATGACCTACTATTAAAGGGCCTGTAAGTGATAGCTTTTTACAGTACTCCTGCTGGATATACATTCTTGGAATCAGCTCTAATAGCTGCTAGGGGAAAATGGCTCTGTGACCCTCTGAAGGCTTCAGTCAGTGACAAGAAAAAGAAATCACATTGTGGTGATTTTCTTTATAGATTAAGAAACAAAGAGTCCTGAAAGACAATTATGTTGTGTTGTGCTCTCCGCATGTAGTTTGATGGCTGGTGGTTCATACTGGCAGAAAGGAGAAGTGGTAATGTCACTTACAGGGATTTTAAGTTGCCCTTACACAATCAAATCAAATAAATAGTTTAAAAATGTTTTTTTCTTTAGCTGTTTCATTGTTATGATTGCCATTTTTCTCACTTATGGTCTCAAGGCTTTTTATACCCTGACAGTTTGACTGTTGGCTTGACGGGTTGCTCCTTGGGTGTTGCTGTGACTTACTCTGGCACTTTTTAGCGGTGACTTTTACTGCCCTGTGGCCGTGGTGGGCTAAATGACATTGTTTGTTTTTCCTGTGGTTAGTGCAATCCCCACAGTGTTTCATTGCCATTTGGGTGAGAAGCCAAGGAGGGACCGTTTAGATGGAGCTGCTGTTTTAACACCGAGACTTTTTGTTTAATAGTACCTCATTTCCTTTCCACACTGTGGCGTCTGTAACAGTATAGAGCTTCTGTCCAAGTCAAACAAATCCCTCTCAAAAGTCTTAGACCTTTACTAAACAAAAATCTCATAAAATATATAGCTTCATGGTATTTGCAGCAGCAAATTTAGGCTCCTTGTTTATAACAAATGTGTTTTGCATTATACTGAGAAATCTGTTTGAAATAGTGTGGAAACAGAGAGCAATAGATCATCATGTATTCTTTAGAGAGCCTAAGCTGCCTGACATGAGTATTTGTGACTGTGTCAACATATTCCACATTCAAAGCCCAAATTAAAACATGAAACAGTATCCACATCAAAACCAAATATTACCACACGTTCGCCTTGAATAATTCAGAACACAACGCATGAAAAATACATAAAAAAAACATGATAAATGAGTTCTGATCCTGTGTTCTTTTTGAACGAGTGTCTATATACATACAGAGGGAGTAGTGACTGTGGAGGAGGGCAGCTCCTGGGGAGGAGGAATGAAACCTGCGCTGCTATCATGCTGGTGGCCAGGGCCATGTCTATTGTGGCCAACAGGATTACTCCAGTGGACTCCCTGAGGAGTTTGACATGGTGGCAATTAGGCGTCCCTGCCCCCTTCCCCTCTTCTAATGCAATAAGTGCTTAGCTGTTGGAAAGCTGGCCTCATCCACCACTCTTTAACAATCTAACGGCAGCCCACCCCCGACATACCCACACCCACCTATTCACCCATAATGCATGACAAAGAGGCTGAAGTAAAAGTTTTTTAAACAAATGAGAAAAATCTAACACATTTCTTAATTAAAATACGTTGGGCCCATTTGATTTTATTCAGCACCAGCTATGAGAAGAGCTTTGTTGCTTGGGGGTTACTTTTCCTGGATCCCAATATATATTTTTTTCCTTTGGACTCGACAGCTCAAGATGTCCCTGTCCAAACAGGTTTATCACCAAAGGATTGGCAGGCTCTTCCTAGCTGTTTGAAATACCATGACACGTCCTTCCGCCTCTACCCTTCATTTGAGCTTCCTTGAGGAACAAAAGAGGGATTTCCTCCCGTCCTGATATATGCCACTGCTCAACAAACACTGTCTGGAATCCTAAGCCAGAAAACGAGATATTAAAAATAGCCTGCAAAATTGAAAGCTGTCTCCTGCCACCATGAGACCAGTGGGATTTTTGGGGTCATGACTGAACATCTACAAAATACAGCAGGTCAACTTCTTTACTTGTCTGCTGTTTTTCTTTTACAAAGTTATTAGACACATAATTCCAAAGCAAGAAATGGGCTAATTGTTGTTACTGCCTGTTCCAGTATTAATTTTTAGACCTGATATGTACTGTTAACTGCAGTGCATAAGCCTCAGCATGTTTTCATTGAAAGATATACCAGACCAGGAGTCTGCACAAGGCCTATCCCCCCACCCCACAACAAGCCCTCAAGGTTCCTTCTTCCCACTCTCAGTCATTACACGTGCACATGTAGTATCTGTTCAGCAGCCCCCCCCCACACACACACATACACACACACACACACACTCACTCCTATCCCTGCTTCCTGTAGAGTGCACTGTTTAGGTGGGGGTGCTAAAGGGATTGGTAGAGAGACAGTCGTGAACAGACACTGATAGACATGCCCAAAAGCTCTGCCAGATAGATACACACGCCATGATGAGAAGGGCTGGGGTGGGGGGTGAGGGGTCCTGTGTATAAACTGGCTCCATGCCAAAATACCTTATTCTCCCTCAAGACAGCAACCATTTGTTACCATGCAGACAGCATACACACACATGCTTGCACTCATACTTGCTAACTTACTGTGGCTCTGAGCTACCTGTCATCTGCTTTTGTTTACTGATGAGTTTAGCCCAAGCTCCAGCTATATAATTGAACTGTATTTAAACACATTTCAAGAGAAATAGTCATTATTCTCCACTCAGTTTGCACATGAGCCTAAATAAAACTCCTTAATGCTAGATTATATTATATAACATTATTAGTTACTTTTATCTAACAGTGACTGCTTGCTCCTGAGGACCCAAGAGGGCTTAAGTTCATCATGAATGATATTAGGACTGTGTGGAAAGTTATCATTGTGCCATCATGATTTTTTTGTAATCAATGCTATGACATTACATTGATATCACTTTTATTGCTAAGTGCTACAGTGAGTGGTCAATGACCATCAGAATAATGTACTTCCTGATCGGCCCACACAGCCTTTTCTATTTGCCTGTATGCACAGGGTTTCCCCCCCCTCTTGTCCTGGGGTTTCTTTGTGCGTCTCAGCACCACAAAGCACAGACTTCCCTGGAAAAAAGTAAGAAAGTGCTTTCCCACAAATGTTTATTTTTTCACTGCTGAATTAGGCTTCCTATACCTAGCCTGGCTAACGCGATTGATAAGCTCTTAGGAGCTTGGTCTGGCCAAGCTGCCATACTACACGCCTTCTGGGAGGCGGGCTTAACCCACATTAAATTCAATTCAATTTAAGCACAAGACTGTTTCTCATTGGTTCCCATTTTTTGGGAAAGGAAGAGCTCTAAAACGGCAGCCTGGCCCGACTGACTTGTTCGCGAAATTCAATGTAGCATCACAGGAAGTATGGGCGGGCCCAGGCAACTTCCATTACTGGTATAGAAATAAACTGACGCAGTGAAACAATAAACAGCCAAATGGACATGGCGCTATAAGGCTGATATTATGTGTATTATAAAGAGGATGGGCTTTCCATCTTTTATATTTCAAAGGGCATTTTAAATCATCCCCTTAAGCCAGTGTAGAGCAAGGAGTTAAAACATTTTCAAGCTTTTTTGGTAATATACATGTGCCTGTCTAGAGACATCACGGCTTAAATCTGTGCATTCATATCACCAATTTAGAATACAGCCATAATTAACTCCAAGACTTTTTTCCCCTAAGTTTTTATAGACTGTGTCACTTGAGGTTAGTGGCAATGTCGTCATTTTTAACACTAATTAACATTCTCCTGGTAAATGTAAAAATGATCTCAAGAGAATTAGCGTTGAAATGCAAAGTCATTGCTGTGTGAGTTGGTTTGACACAAAGCTAATTACAAAATGACACTGAAAGCGTTAATCGGTATAAGCGGAGAATAAACCCCTCTAGTTTAATGGCTTGAAAAAGTTGAGTATTAAAACACTACAACAGCATTCAAAACACAAACCAGTGCTCAGACCCTGAGTTTGTGGTGGATTTTTGTCATTTTGTCCCTGAACTAAACATGAACACAAGCCCATAGGGGTTAGTACTCGACTTGAGGGGGGGTGGGGGGTTGGGAGGGGTTATCATTCAGTCAGACTAATAGGACTGCTGCTGACTTGTGTTGTCTTTCTTTGAGACAGACGACAGGAATCTGAGATGAGGGAGGATTTCAGGTTTAAAAACTTCACCTGAAACTGAGCTGAGAGCAATCAGTGCCATAATGCATTCGGTTGCAATATTCTGCACATATCAAACTATTCACAGACATGAAAGGGATTGTAAAAAATCAGACCGAAAAAGTCTTTGCTTTACTTTCAGTGAACTTTTTTTTTTTAACAGACATTTTGTGTAACAGTTGCTTGCCCTCAGAATTGTTGAGGTTTGAGACAGGAGGGGGAAAAAGCTGTGGATTAACATTCTCTTCTCACACAGCTCTTAACCAGCTGTGTCAGTTTGTGTATGAGAGCCAACTGCAGCTGCAATAAGTATTGTCAAGAGGGAAGTCGTGGCTGGACAGTTCCTTCCATTTGCTTTATGCTAACAGATTGCCTACTGCTCAGGAGTGAGTGTGAGAGTTTATTTTGCTTATTTCAACAGATGGTCAATGGTGTTTTTGGGGGTGAGACTGTGCCACCCCATTGTATCTGAAGCTAACACACAACCTCATTAAAACACACAGGAAAACCTCATCAAAATATTGTCATACTATTTTTGTGCAGCTATGCTTTCGAGGAAAATTCTCCCTAAGAACTAAACAGTCCAGTATTGTGGGACTCTGTTCCAGTTAATGAGACAAATGGTCAGCATTGTAACAGTTTTGGGCTGTCATAGGAGGCAGGGGCTTGATAAAGGTTCAGGAGCCCATCATTGATTGGAACTATCATCAACATGAATCCTTTGCGTTCCTGAGGAGAAGTAGTCCGCGCACTGACACACTCTGTTACCCTCCTATGTTTGCGCAATGTTGTAGAAACTTGAAAATGCCTCAGGGTCATTGCAAGAACGGCAGGTTTAAATACATGTGAAAGATGTGTTTGTAAAAGGAGTCAAAGGAGAGGAATGAGTTTTTGTCATGGCTGTCTGGCCTAACGTGTTAATTATTAATCCACCTAATTCTGGCACTTACTGCTACAATGTATTTTTATTATTATTATTATTATTATTGTTATTAGTAGTAGTAGTAGTAGTAGTAGAAGTAAAATATTCTAATACACTTTAAGGTGCTTGATTAGAAGAATGGGCTGAACAGTACATGCAACACAACATGCCTGAGGATTTTGACACACATATTGGATCAAAACGTCTTCTAATCTCTTCTCCTCTCTCTAACCGTTCTGCAGTATAATTCCATAGTGTACCACAAACACAAGCCTGAAATTATCCTGTTTTTCTTTGGCTGGTTGGGTTTTAGCAAAACTACATTCTAACACACACAACGCCTTTCTTCACAGTGCTAAAAATAACAGAAAATGATATAATCTTGAGCTGGCCCTTGCAAAATGTTTTTCCTTGACTTATTAAGTGTTTTTATTAGGGCCTGCGAGAAAAACATTAAATAATGTTGAAGTCGGCTCCACACCCAGAAATGTGGTACGCACAGAAAAGGGAGTCAGTAGCAACAGATATAGATGTTCACTGTTAGTTATGTTGTAATTTTATGCTACAAACTTTTACAAGCCAACACATAAAAGTGATTGTCAGACTTGGTTCCTTACAGCTCCAATAAAAAGTGAGCAAAAAGGTGAAACAGCCAAAAGAAACAGAGAAAGAAAACATTTTAATATATTTGCTTACAGTAGATACCTTTATATTACCATTTTTACCTGTTAATATTTTGAGTCATGTTGCATAGTTCTCTTCCCCCTGTTTTCCATCTTCCTTTGTACAAAAATGCTGAGGGTGACAGATGATATGTGTAATTTATAGAAAGGTGAAGAGCAGGAACAGACACCACTTTTTGATGTTATGATAAAGGCACATTATGATTGTTATGGTTTGGCCCAGCCACCTGTACCAGCTCCTGCTCGAAGGACCTCCCAAAGCAACAAGCAGAGAAGTGCTGCACCTCAACAATATATGCACAATATTTACCAGCTTCAACAGGGCATATTTGGGGTGGGGTGGAAAGCTTTAATGAGGATATCTTGACTGGAGGAGACTGAATTCACATAGGGCCCTCATGGACTGAGACAAAGGATGAATTCTTCCCCAGCAGAGCCACGGCTGGAGGAAGTGGTGCAGATGCCAGTGTAGATAAGCTTGCTCCGGGTCGGGTTACCGCCAGCTGGCTGCACATAGTTTTTGTTGTATGTGGAATTCACATATAGTGCAAACTCTCCCGCGCAGCATCTATGGGAAGAAGCCACTGCTCTTCCATATTTCTCGTGTACAGTGCATAAGTTCTTAGATTCTAACATTCTACACACACACACACCTGATGTCTGCGTCACTCCGAGTGAATGCAGCTTTCCTTCTCCAGGATGAGGTCTCCTGGCAGACTAATCGACTGCCTGATCCAACATAAAGACTAAGCTGACTGCGCAGTGCTGAAATCTATGAGAAGAACACATGTACATGCACTCAGGCGACATTTATGAGGGAAATGTGCTGGTAAACCTTGTGAGTAATCAGACATTCATCTTTGTGTCTCGAGTCTTGGATTCAAAGAGTTGTGATGCGTCCAGTACTCTGTCCTTTTGTACAATTTTTACTTCTGGAGTGACCAAAATACTTTGCATTTACGTTCAAAACGAGCATCACACAGCTTTAAAATCAACTGGAGACTTTGATTTCAGAGAAATGGATTGGAAAGCTGAAATTCCAAAAATTCGCCTCACATGATAGAATGGACCTACCTGTGATGCTGTGTGTGAGTTCCTTTGTGTGTGTGTGTGTGTGTACAAAGGTTTCTAGAGGGCTATCCCAACCCAATTCTTCTAAATGGAATGGGTTTAATCTACTTTGTGCCGCTAATGTGGACTTTACCCACCTATCCTAAGCCAATTAAGATGATCCCATTTCACAGGCATTCAGGCATTGTGTATTTAAAATATTTAAAAAGGAAGAATGAAATTAACATGAGACTTTTACATTCACTTTTTTATAAAAAATATATATGGAAGTAAAAGAGCAAAAGTAAAATAGCAAAGATGCCTTTGAGAGATGTGGGTTTTCAGGTGGTCTATGTTGTAGCCTGGTACCTCATGGTACATGGGATTTGCAAAAGGCACTGAGGTGTAAAAACATCTGACAATTGGAGTGCTGTTATTAATACGGATAAGCAAGACCTCTACAACTCTTTTAAGTAAAGCTCTCTGGGGCATATGGGAGTTCAGAATTTTGCAGAGCACATAAATGGAATCAGAATGTGTGTATTGAAACAATGTTGCAGAGCAGACTAGAGGGAACAGAAAAAGCTAAGAGGGGAACTTCTGCTGTACTGACAACTGCACTTGGGAAAATTACGCATTTGCCCTCGTTTTATATGGTACACTAATCAGTATTCCACAGGTGCAGATCAAAGAAAGGAGAAGTGCAAGGTCTATATGTTGACTTTGTTTGTCAGTGACTTCCCTAATAAAAAAAGCTGTGCTTTGAGAGAAGACTCACCGAAATACAAGAAAATATACTGTTCACCCATAAAGTTCCCAGCAGTTTTTCCAGTACAGTAGCACTGTACATCCTCAGGTTTACACATGGCGCGCACACACACACACACACACACACACACACACACACACACACACACACACACACACATATATCACCTCACTGTTTCTTTAGTCAGCTTACACATTTTCCTCTTTAGCTAACAAAAACATGTACAGATGTGATGAATTAAAAAATCCTTTGGCATCCTGTCTGTTTTTCATAAATTTTACAGCTCTGGGTTTTTTAATGTCCTGTTCAGGTGAAACTACAATCCATTATTTATAGCACTCTTATAAAATGTGCCTGCTCCCACGAGCTGCTGAAAGTTTTATTGTGTTAATTATACATTGGAGCTAGTCTGGGGGCCTCTCGCTGGCTCCCATGAACGTGAAGGTAATTATGTCAATTGGGAGGCTATGCACAGGAACAAATCCTGAGCACGTGCGTGCGCTTAGAGCAGACTGCTGTTTTTTATCACACATCGGGCTTGTTTACATTCAGTCTCCTCCGTTTCTGATGACATGGTATCAGTCAGAGATACTGATGGAAGAGGATCTTGTGCATGGTGTGACCTGCTAAGACAGATAAAAAGGACCCTTGACTAGAACTGTGTGTGTGTGTGTGGGGGTGGAATCTTTTTTTTAGAGACCTAATGAGGGGGCCCTCTTCAAACCATATGCTGCAACCTAGTTTGTGCGAATGCATTGCTCAGATACAGCTACACTTTCTCTCTCCTTTACTTTGTTTCACATACACACATGTATGCATGCGCATGCAGACACACACACACACTCACTCAAATGCATGCAAATACAGCAAGTCACACAAACACCCTCGCATTGAACTAGTGAGGGTTTAATGAGGCCCATGGAGATTCAGGATTGACAGTTGATTGGTGTCATGCTGACAAGCCATCAGCAATCAATGGGAGGCTGACTGCTGCCTGCTCACAACAGGCAAATTCATATCTTCCACACTTGATGTGACTTCTGGAGAGAGAAAAAAAACAGACATGGCAAAATGGTGACTGGGTTATTATTGGAATTTCAAATCTGTGGAAGAAAATATTCTGCTGCAGTCCCTGAAGAAGGTGGTGTATGGCAGCAGCGGAGACCTGTTCAGTACTGAGGACTGACCTTTCATACTTTAAGGAAGGAGAAAGCCTTGTTTCATTGTGACTTAACTGCAGACACTAGTTCCTCATCTCATTCCCGATTTACTCATAATAAAGTATGAAGTGGCATTGGACAGCTAGCCATCATCTGACATGTATATCTGTCCTTGTTTGACACAGATTTTTGTCATGCTCAATTTCAGTAAATATGAAATAACTGCTATATTCATGAATGCTCATTTCATCTCTGTGAAAGTAGGGTAGGGAGAAGGAGAGAGTCAGAAATGGCAGGTAATGCAATATTCATGTGTGCTGTGGCAGACGTCCTCTTGGTTCTGATGATTAGAGAGAGGGCTGCTTTTCCAAGTCGTCCCTGAAACACAACTGACGATGTGTTTATATGCCAAGCTGTTATAAGGATGCTTTTGGAGGCAGGAGAAGCAGAGAAGTGTCACTTCACAGAGCAAAGCCTCAACACTTTTGCTTCACCTTTGATCTGGCACGATTGGTATCTGTGGTTAACCCACCACAGAACACTCTTCCTTTTACCTGAAGGTTCCTCCACAACTCGACTCAACGAGGGAGTGTTGAGATAAACAACAACAGCAACAACTCATAAATTTGCACAAAAAAACAACCTGCATCTCTCTGAAACAAAAATACAATAGCAGATTTCTCCGATTTCTTAATGTACGCCAACAGAAATAATTCATTAGCCTCATTTTTGTTCCTTCAGGTTAACGGCATCTATGTTGCCAGAGGCCTCTTGACAGCCTGTATATATTATATTCTGGAGCTGTGCCAGTCACCGGTCTGTCCATGAATCTTCTTTATTACGGTGGTGGAACAGTGGAACTGTTTTAACATGCACCTGTTCGCAACAGTGTTGTTTTATTGATGTGTTCCCTTTGTAATTTATTCACAATTTTGTTGGGGGAGGCCGGATTTGAAGAGTGCTGGATATGTTATTTATCTCTGGCCAACGGGGGAGGAAATGGTGGGTGAAATTCCCATGTTATAGATAACCACAAAGTCAACATGTCAATAATTCATCATTCATATGATTTAATATATCAACATATGAATAATGCATCCCTGCCTGTACCTCTCTCTCACTCTTATTCCCCGCTTCCCTGGTATTCATTTTATATTTTTTTCTGACATGGATATGGTTGAGTTCCATACATCCAAGTTTCTATCTACAGCCAAAACAAAACAAAAAACAAAACATAAAAACAGGATTAAAAACCTTTTACACCCCAATATATGTTTGCAGTGATACAGAGAAAAAAAATTGCATGTGAATCAATCAATCAATGTGAAATTACGTGTTTAAATGAATGCAATTATCAGGCAATTAGTGAAAAGATGTTACATCATGACTAATTATATTACTATTTGACAGCAATAGTTTAGCCACTTAAGTGCTTTGGTGCTCTTGGAAGCTGTGTGGGGATCTTTGGAGGAGAAAATACTTCAGGGAGTTTGAGTCATCTTCTATTGTCAGAAACTTTTCTCAGACCTCTCATCAAGCTCCCTGTTAAAGAGGCATGAATGGAACTAGACCCGAGGGATTTCTATAAGTGCAAAGATCAAGACCAAACAATTAATTCATGATGACAACTAACAATGGGAGGGGAATGCAAAGGATGGGGGCAGGGACAGAGAAGACACAAATGGTCTGAGATCATTACTCTCTCAGTTCAGAGTCCAGGAGTGTCTCAGAGCTTTTCTTTTTCTCAAAGATAAACAGCAGAGCAAATTACGCAACTCATCCCTAATGACCTTTACACATTTATTGAGTGCCTGATGAATTATCAAATCACACTGCTAAGAGCTTCCTTTGGTCAGCTAGACATGGACGATCGGGGCTCCGTCCCAGTTGTGACTATGGGCTACAGAGGGTGCTTGGTGAGGGCAAGCTACAGCAGCAATCCCATTGTTCAAGCTCTACAGACCAACGTGCAATTAGACTCCAGTGCTCTCATTATTATCCCTACGGTGAAGAGCACCCAGACACAGGAGGTGGCAGAGATGCCAGTGTCTGCAGACAAACAGAGGTCCAGGGAGGGCGAGGGGGCGGGGGGGTCTTGGACAGTGCTAGAACAGACAGTGCTACAACACGCATGTTGGGCGAGAAGGAGGGAGACTTGTCTAAGTGTGTGTGTGTGTGTGTGTGTGTGTGTGTGTGTGTGTGTGTGTGAAAGAGAGTGTAGTGGGGGTAGGGGCAGTGGCATACAGATCACATACTTATGTTTCAACAACTGGGATTAAAATATCAGTGCTATCTTAACTGTAACCTCAAAACCCACTATCCCTAGAGTATAATTATCATACATTTGAAATAAAATGTATAAGAATCACAATTTGTTGTAGCCTGGATATGTTGTATTTGTTGCAGTTGCCTGATATGAAGACTTATCAATAACTCACAATTTCACAAGTTCTGTTATGTTTTGTTGATTTGTTATACAGTGATCAGAGCTGTGGTTTCAAAAGCGGGCCTGTGCCTTTAAGAATATAGCGGGTTTGTCAGTGGTGAATGGAGTGTCGGTTTTCAGCTCTAACTCCTCCTCTGTATTCTAATGAGGGGGCCTCTTCCTTCCACTTCATTTCAGCTAACCAAGTACACTTACAGCCCCTTTCTTACCCCTAGGTCAAAGGGGCTATTTTTCCTCAAGACAAAAAACAAGCCTTGCGGAAATCTAACAAGCACAGTCTTTAAAGCGTAAATATGGATCAGCATCCCGAAAACAGGGTCTAAGTGTCTGGATATATCAGACGGTCATGCCGATTCCATGTGAATCAACAAGTAACGTTAAATGAGTGGAGCAAAGCAGCACTGAAACTTTCTGGACAGGGACGCCGAGCGAGCGGCAGCACAACAAACGGACAGAAAACTTTTCGGAGGCGATATCTGCTTTTGCAGAGGTGCCAAATCGAGACGCTCGTATGGATTTCAAAGGATGAGTTTTCACTTGCTCGGTTTTTCAACGTGCCTTGAGAACTACCTCCCCAAAACGCAAATAACACCGAGGAGGCACAATTCCACCTGAAGGTGTGCTACGTGAAGTGCGTATTTGTATTAAGTCGAAGCTATTGTTTTTTTAGACTTAAAATGATCTTGTGTGGAATTTTCAACCTATAGGTTTGGGATATCGAATTTCGGGAGTGTTTCAATACGGATCATAACATTTCCAAAACTCCGATTAAAAAGTTCGGATTGTCTAATAACAAAATGCCACAACTTAATGGTGGTGGAGGAGATGATCTTGGAGCAAATGACGAACTCATATCATTTAAAGACGAGGGTGAGCAGGAGGAGAAAATATCTGAAAATGTATCATCGGAGAGGGACTTGGACGACGTAAAGTCCTCTCTTGTGAATGAGTCCGAAAACACCAGCAGCTCATCAGATTCAGAGGTAACGTTAACGTGAAGACTCTTGGAGAGAACTTTTTAAGTTTCAACATTGCACAACGTTACTAGTTTAAAATGAATGAAAACTTGATTTCATATTGGAAGTAATAATTTATTGTTGTGTTGTCTGCATTAGCAAACGGACAGGCGCCCACTGCCAAGACCAGAGCTAGAAAGTTATGAGAAGCACAGAGAGTACTTGGCAGAAGGTAATAATCTTACCATGGTCGTTACGTTTAGTTCAGTGTTACAGCCTACCTTAACCTTTCTGTCTTACCATACCAATAATATGTTTCTTGTTCTTCTAGCTTTGAGAAGACAGCAAGATGGAGGCTTTTTCAAGGGCCACCCTTACCCTAGCTATCCGTTTTTAATGATCCCAGACCTCACCAATCCATACATTTCCAATGGATCACTATCACCAAGTGCACGGACGGTAAGTGTCTGTTATTGCTGTCATTTTGTAACACACTCACACTCCAGCGATTTTAAGTGGATATTTACAGCTGCTGTCAGACATGCTCTTCAGCCACGCGATAAAAAGTTGTCAATGTAGCGCCAAGCTGTGCGCCATATTCTCTTCAAGTGGCCTCTTAGGAGCCGTCCTTTGTTTCTTCGAGGTGACAGAAACCTCCACGAGACATGCTCTTGTTTTTGAGTTGGTCGGCGCCAACATTTGTGTAAACGAAGATGGGCATAAAATAATTTGGAGAGGTTAATGTGATGGTCTCCTCGTCACTTGTTGAAATGTGTAGGCTACATATCTAGCATCCCATTAACGCTACCCGTTCTATTTGTTTTCGAAGTTAGCATGGAGAAGTTGTGCGTGTTGTATAAATGGGCACCGAGCACGAGTGTTTCCTACAATGTCCCATCTAGCAGCCACTATTAACAATCCTCTATTATTGTCATAACAAAACGAATAGGCCGAGTCTTGCGCTGGTGACAAGTCCAGACAGATATGATTCATCCATCCTGTGGAAACTGGAATGCGTCTAGAGCGCTTTTGTTTCTGCATGCTACAATGTTGCTGCTTGTTTAGGTGATTGCACTGTTGTGAAGATTATCATGTTTCAGTCAGTGGATTGATTTAGCCAAATGTAGTGTGGAGATCTTGGTATAGATTTTCAATTTAGATGTAGGACAGTGTGTCCGTTTTCAGACCTTCCCATGATTCTCATTGATTGGCATGTGTAGTAGATACCAAGATAAAAAAATAGTATTGTTACTGCTCAATGATGTCTTGGTCAAACTAATTTAATTTGACAAAACACAGTAAGAATTGTTTGCAACAACACATTACATTTTTCATTCCTTATTGTTTTTGGTGAAATTGTGTAATCTTTGTGTGGATGATTTGTAAGGGAGTTTGGATTGTTCATACAGTTTGATAAGTGTTAAGAGTAGTGTAGTTGTAACACTTTATGTCCCCAGGATTATATTTCTGTAGATTGATTAGTACTGTATTAGCACAGTTGACAGTGAAGGGCTCAGGTTGAGTGGATGCTTCTGCTTGCTGAATCCCTTAGCAAAGTGATTGCTTTCCACTTGGCCTTCTGCAACCCAGGCTCTGATGTCAGGGAAAGCCAGAAACGACAGCATAAACTATGCTTCCTCATTGTACAATGGAAAGGTTGTGTACATTAAAACTTTTGAGTGAGCAAGCAAGCATGTTTTTGAAGCACCACTTTGTTTTTTTCGAGAGGTAAACATGCAATGCTACCGAACCATAACAAAAAGTGTTTATACTACCCCATTGGCTCTCAATACAGAGCATAAACATAACCTGCAGTTGAAAAGTGTTCTTCAGGTCTTGTCCTTTTCCCCTAAGGGTTACTCAGACTGGAAAAAAAAATCTGGGGGAAAAAAAAACTGAAAATGAACTAATAATTTGATATTCCTCTTCACTTAATAAAGTAAAGATGATAATTGGCTGCACAGTTGATTGCCAGGAGAGCAGACCAATGCCAATACCATTTTCTCATATATTAAGCACCAATACCATTTTCTCATATATTAACTGGCATACAGTAGCTCACTGGTCAAAGAGCACAGGCCTCCTGATATTTTTATAATGCTAACCATAACCCCAGGTTATGGTAATATCTGCTGAAGGAGTTCTTTCACTCTCTCACTGTCCACTTTTAGCTCATGCAGATCCAGCAATTTTTGTACTTCTGCATCTCACTCTGTTTCATCTATTTTTGACTCTTAAAGTGCCACGGGGACCGAGCAAGGGTTTTGAAAGCTTTGAGTTTGAGGTGACATACTTCTGCTAGGTTACCTTGCTAGACAAGTCAAACATTTCAGAATTTTTTCCCCTGATAGTTTTGAGATTGTGAATATAGTTCTTATAATTTTAAGGGCATATTCTAGTACTTAAACAATCTGTTGTCAGTATGCAGAAGGTGCGGGGTTCCTGCCTAATGCATTCATGCCTTAACGATATTAGTTAGCAGATGACTTTTCATTGGCCATCACCATGGCCACTATAGGCTCCTTAATTACTATGGTTTCATGGCCTATAAAGTTGCTGAGCAACATACAGGGATGGGCCTCAAAATACAAATACAGAAAGGTACGCTTGAATGTTCTGAAGAAAGCTTAGCTGGGATTAGTGTGTGTGATTTGTAAAAACTTCAGTTTGGTCACAATCTGTCCTGGAATGATATGACTTTAAGTCCAAGCTGTGGATATTTGTCCTCATTTGGTAAATTAATGTTTGCTTGGCCCCTCATTCACCTTTGTTTTGTTATGAACAGTTTGTTTCACTGAAGCTTTAGCAGTGGTGTTATATCGAATGAAGTGCTCCGATTGGAATGAGTGGCTTCAGTGACAGAGAAGTGAAGAACGATTGCATAGTAATTCTGTTGGAACATGCAGTTGTTCTTTGCCTCACTCTTTCACTCTCTTCACTCATTCTCAAGTCCTAGCCTCTCACCTCTCTCTCTCTCTCTCTCTCTCTCTCTCTCTCTCTCTCCCTGTCTCTCTCAATTCCATACACTGCTATGGTATTTTAAGACCTCCGAGACAATATAAAGTAAACAGCGGAATTGTCCTGCGTACTAGAGGGGCCTCATTTTACATAAACAAACAGTGCCTAGGAGAGCAGTCCTGTCAACAGGCTGGGCCTTTTCCACACACTCAGCACTCAGAGAAAGGGTGGGGTGGAGAGGGAGGGAGTGCCCCCCTCTACCTCACACCACAGAGGGGACATTGTCCAGGCCTTTAAGTTAGGACAACATTCCCGCAGTGCAAGATGGTAAAGGAAACCTAAAAGCTAGTGCATGAATGTTTGTACAAATGACCAAGTAAACATAGCTTTACATTTTTATTCTGGTTTAATGTGTTATGGGATGAGTTTTTTTTGCCTGTAAAGCTAAACTCTAAACAAATCCAAATTAATTGGATGCCAGTTATCCTTATTTTATATTTCTTAAACGCTATTTTACCATTAGGGCCTGTCACTTTACGTCTGATTAGCCAGTTATACATACTGAATGTACTGTATTTGAAATGTACATATGGAACGTATTTAAAATCCCATAGAGGGAAATCGAAAGGCACACAGGGCGATGGCTTAAGTTGTTTGTGCATATTCTACTGTGTTGCTTATGCATATTTCAATGGCCTAATTGGAAACATGGGCCCAAGTTAATATTGCAAACCATATTTTCTGACAGTTGCGTCATTGAAGAGTTTGTGTGTGGAACAAAAACATATTGTTTTCTTAATCCTTTATGAGTCAGGAATACTTGATTGATTTACATTCAGTGTATAATTTTAGTGTACCCACAACGGACACAAATAATTTTGAAATGTTAAGTAGATTGTGTTTGTGCTTTGGAGTATTAGATAAGATATGAAATCGGAATGAAGAATAGCCTAAATAGAGGGAAAAAATGAAAATCCCATGTTAAAAAAATCTTTCTTTAAACCACACTGCACTGTAGTTAGTGGAAGAAGAATTCTTGCAAATAACATGGGAACCCACCATTGTTCAACAGCAAGCTGTTAAATTAGCTGAACATTTGACCTCAGATTGGCTTCATTAAATGATTCAAAAGAAAAGTAACAAAGCAATCCATCATGGAGGGTTGTACATCTATAGAGGAATTTGAAAGGCTCTATTTTGTGGCTTGGCTTAGTTTTGATCCCTGCATTTGCTTGTCATACCCATGGCTGTAAACTCAAAGCAACACTCCTCATGCAGAAACAAACAAACACACACACACACACACACACACACATATAAATCTGGAATGGGATATAAGTAAATGTTTGTTTGTAGAAAGCAAACCTCTGCGAGAGCATTTGCCGAATGGCTCAGCAGTTGGCAGCATTGTAAGGAACATGGCTGTGTTTTCTTTAGAGCAAAGCTAACTGGAGCCTGCCTGAAGTCTCTGTGTTAGTTCAGCTCCCACGTGTGAATGAGGGCCGAGTCTCTGACCTCATTCTCTATTGATAAGGCTTTTTTTTGTGCTGGCAGATGATAGAGATGGGGCTGGGGCTGGGCCTCTAACACAGTTTTTCTTTCTCTTCATGTGTGGTTGCATGAGCATTTCGGCTGTTTCTCATTCCCCCTCCAGAGAACATGGCAACACTTGGTGTTCCAATCCACATACTGACTTCATGCATCAATCCATGCTAATAAAACCTGATTGTGCAGGGGATAAAGTGGAGTTGGAGGGTGGCTGGCTGGGTGTGGGGGTGAATGGGGCTTCAGGCTTCATCAGTCTGGTATTTTTAACAGCTGTTTTCAGTTATAGCCTCACAGTCAGAGCTTCCTGGGGCCTCTAGAGGGGGGTGGGGTGGGGGGTGCGGGAGATGGGCTGCGGGTGTGTGGGAAAAAGTGGAGGAGGACGCTGGGGGGGGGGGGGGGGGGGGGGGGGGGGGGAGGGGAGGGGGGGGGGGGGGGGGTGTCCTTAGAGGGGGGGGGGGGGGGGGGGGGGGGGGGGGGGGGGGGTTATTGGGTTCTGTAGGTGCCAGGTGGGTAAGGAACGGGCAAGTGTCCATCAGCAGATGTTTTTTGTCTGCTTGGCGGCACTCCAGTCCGCAAAGCCTGTGCTGCTGTTATCTCGTCTGCACCTCTTATGCCCTGACAAGGATGGGCTCTGTCTTCTGCCTCGCCAGTTCATGCCAAGTCGAGTAAGGGCTGAAGGACACCTGATATCATCAGACATAATCAAGATTTTCCTGTCGAGAGAGACTTGAGTTCACCCATCGTCAGCTCATACTGACAATCAAGATATTCTTTTGTTATTCTTCGAGACTAAGGAAGGCCAGAGAGCACAAACCTGCCAACTCGACATGCAGATTTTGCAAGAATCTGATTGTTCGCCCTCGTCTTTTCACGTTAAATGGAGCCATACTGGTTTTCAGCCAGCCCTGCCGGGGAAATACTTGCTGTTTTGATAAAGGCGGTGAGCTGTGTTTCCTGTTGCACACTGGTGGATAGTGGATGATCCTATTTAACCAGCTTCCCCTCTGCTACTGTTGGACTTTCAGACCTCGTCTCTCTCTCTTTGTGACGATAATGTGAAAGGACTGGCCCTGCTCACTGCACCTTGAGATACCCAAACAAAACAGAACAAAAAAAAGCTGGAGGTTTGCTTTGTGGCCTGCTCTCACTTTGTATTCTCCCTCTCCGTGTGTGTTCTGCTTAACCACATACAATATGGCAGATGGCTTACACGGATCTGGACCTATTCTAGTATTTTAAAAAAAGCCCCAGAACATTTCGGCAAATCAACGGCATCTATTTTCCGTCAAAAATGTGTATTTTTACTACCAACCTAGCAGCATTGTCTTAGACTCTGTGGAGCAGCACAACAAGTTTGTGTTTTGCCATGAAAGCTCAGAGAGAAAAGATGGCTCGTACCCAGTCTCCCGTAATGCTCCATCCATGACATGCATTATTGACATGTTGCCTGTGTGGTGGGCCGAGCAGCTCCAGGCCCAGTCTTAAGAGGCCAACAGTGGAGAGCCCCCTCCCCCTTTTGTGGGCAAGATCTGGGGGTGGGATGTCCGTCCCGGTTCTCATGTGAAATGAGGGATGTTCTATAGTGACTCTTGGCCGAGGCGACAGGGAGTGTATGGGAGTGTGCATGAAAGGGGCCTTTCAGCAGTTCAGTATAGCTTGAAAGGCCGAACAAAAGCCTTGAGGGTGGTGACGGAGGGCAGAGCGGCTCGGCCCAGAGAATACTTCCCTTTTCGCTCCGCCAATCTCCTAATCCCCACCATTTAGGATTGTTTCAGATACTGTAAAACATTCGTAATGAGCTGTGCCAAAGGTACAGATCCTCACACAGGAAAAAGAAAACGTACCCAGCCACTTGTATGCTGTTTTTATAGCCTGAGAAGTAATTTAAAATATAATTTGTCAATTATCTTGTTTTCTTTTTATTTTTTAAGGTTTTCATTATGACCTAAAAAAAAAAAACATTGTTGCCAGAAACAGATTTGACAAGCCCCACTCACTCAGGGCAGAGAGAGACACCTCGCAGCATTGTTTCAGTCTCGGGGTGAAAGGTTAAGGTTCAGGGGCTGTTGACGTGACTCACAGATGAGTGGGCACCAAAGCTCCTGGATTCTTGGAGGGGGGTCACTGCTGTCTCTCCCGCTTTCCCCCTCTCTCGGGTTGGTGGCCTTTCCCAGCTCCCCCCTGTACGAGTTCTCCATTAGGGCTGACTCTAAGCTGTCAGACAGCTTGCACAAAACAGACGCAACCCCCCTCTCACCACCCCCCCCCCCCTTTCCATCCTCACCCTACATACACACACATACACGCATGCAGGCACACAATACTCCCAGACCCTCTCCCTACTCCCTCTCAGAAAGTGTGTTCGAAGGCGTAATGATTAATTAGAAAAGAAGGACAAAAAAAGCGAAAAAAGTCGAGAAAAAAATGGCTCCAGTTTTCCCGTTAACAGACTTTCATTCACTGTGCCGAGTCCTGCGCATTCAGCCTGGTGAAGTGGAAGTGACATAACTGCTGGCACAAAAGCTCAGCCAGCGTGATTGGTCAGGAGCCTTGCATTGTGTGTCATCAGGGGGCCAGTCCTGTCTCAGACAGCGCTGGGAGAAGCCCTTATTTTGACCGCCGGTGAAGCAGTGCATTAGGAGGGCTCCATTGTCACATGATGTGTATTCAGTTGAAAACTAGGCCTTGTGTTGTGTAGTGTAGCTCTGTTTTTTCCCCTCCCCTCCCCCCACAACCCACAACACACACACACACATACGCACACACACCAGCCGAGTTTAGTCTGAGTGTATTTCTTATCCAGCTGGGTCTTGTCGGTCAAGGCATGAAGCACCCCTCCCCGTCCACAGCTGCAGCCATGGCCCAGAGGCGCAGTTGAGGCCTTGTGAAAACCCCCAGAGCTCTTCCCCATTGCTCCAGATGAGTGCTTCATTGTGATGGACTGAGCAGGAGAGGGCCTTTTTCCCCTGCCGGGGAAAGGGGCTGTTCGTATTTTTCTCCCCCTCTCCCTCTCTGCCTTTCAATCCGACGTTTACTTTTTTGTGTGCATGCGCCTGAAGAAACAGAACTCTCCTTGTTTTTTAAGACGTCGATATCAGTTTTTTCGACTTTCTCCATTGCAAATATGCAGTTCTGGGAAGAAACAGCCCAGGTTGATTAAATATTCATGTTTTCAATTTGCTGTGAGGGCGCAAGTTTGCATGTAGTTTAAGTTTTGACGCTCCTTGTAAACAATTGTAAACAATCCTCAGCAGGGCTGGGTATGTGAACAGGGTCTCAGTTTGTCAGGACCCTGGCACTCACTAGCTTGACACGTTTCCCTCTCCTGCCCCAACCTTGTGAAAACCGCAGTGGCTGCCTGGGACTGCGCTGCTCTTAACTAGGCTCATCTGCTGAGCCCCCGCTTCCAGCTGCAAGCAGTCAAATCTGGCTTGTGTTAGCCCCATACACTGTGATTTATAAATTGTTTCTCAGACCATAAATTCCCACAATAATTGCACTCCAACCCCCCACCACCACCTTCATGCCTTTCTCTCACCCCTATGTACGCGCACACTTGCGCGCACACACACACACACACACACACACACACACACACACACTTTTTCTCTCTCTCTCTCTCTCTCTCTCTCGTCTATCCATTTATCTCTATCTATCTTTCTTTCTCTCTATTTCTTTCTTTCTGTCATATTTACTCTCTCCATCTCTCTCCATCCCCCTGTTCCTCATGTCACCCATGCACAAGCTCACACTCAAGGCATCTGCACTACCAGTGCCTGGGCTGACGCTAATTGTTTGCAGGAGGGAACTGGTTTGACGAGGTGGTGGTTCATTTTCTTTTCCTTCTCTTGGGTGGAGCTGTTATGTTGCAATACATTGTAGGCACGTAAATACATCTGAGAGAGGTCATCCTAGATCTGGGATGTAGGGAGGGTTTTTTTTTTTTTTTTTCTTGGATGTGATATTTTGCTCTTGGTACAGCAAGGTGAAGTTAGACAGTGACACACAATTGAGGGTTAAATATTTCGTAAGTCAAGTGTATGAGAGGTAGTTTCGGACATTTAAAATGCATTTAAAGTGGACTGATGGTCACGTATATTTTTTAATATTGAAAACGGATGACAAAAAGTTGACTGATATTTAGCAAAACCATGTATCCAAAGCAACATGAATTTGCCATGTGGTTTTAAGATATGGTTGCAGGTCAATCGATTACAACCAACAGAACTGCTCGACCACACCCTTACTGTACATGCAATTATTTGACAAAACCTTTTTTTTTTTAGACTGTTGTCATGAACTTTGGCTACTTTCTCTCCTACATCTCTCTCACTTTAAAGCACACTCTAGTATTATTGCTGCTCGAAACCAAGAACGTGCTTTTTGTTAATCTTCATGCTCCCTTAATGTTTTTTTTCCCTTGGCAACATTTTTGGCCATTCTGCACAAACGCTTAATGTTCTTTTTGTAAATGTCTCACAGGTCCTAATAATTGCTAAATAAATTGGATAGGTTTGAGAGGAGGGCACTGATTTTAGTTCTCTCAGAATGACTGCAGTGTCCAGCAAACATTCTATTATCTCTGATTAGAGCTGGTGTAATAAGCTGAAAAACATCCACAGTATTGGAATTAATGACTGCCCTCAACCCTGTGGACCCCTTAGCTCTGTCATGGCTGCTTTGTGCTTGTGTCAGACCCTAATGGAAAAACGATAAACCAAAATTCTGTCATAAGCCTGGGTCGAATCCAGCACGACTCTAAAAGGTCGCCCGAGTTGCACTGATGTGTGATGTCAACTTCTTCCTCTACCCTTCTCAGCCAGTGGGACGTGCTGTATTTTGGGTAGTGCAGTCGTCAGTTAGGTTTGTTTTATTTGCTATGTGGAGAGTGAGCAGGGGGGTTTAGGGGTGTGTGTGTGTGTGTGTGTGTGCGTGTGCGTGCGTGTGTGTGGGTTGGGGTGTCTAAAGAAAACAATAAGCCCTTTGTTTTCATTATGCTTTGCTTTAGTATGAGTCTGCTAAGGCTCTCTATTCTTTCCTTGTCTTCTTTCAAAGTGCCTCTTACAAAATGCTGTCTTTATACACATGTAAAATTATTTTTTGGAAGCATCCCATTCCATGCAATTAACACAATCAACGGCACAAAGTCACAAAAATGTGAAGCCAGTAATAAAAAGCTGTTTTTGTCCAGAGGTAAGGCAGGAAAAGTGTAATTTTTGTGTACTGGTGAATTGGTATCATTCAGGTTTGGGGCTAAGTGAGTATGTCTCTGAGCTGCGCAGTTAACCTGTGCTCAGCTCTCTGTTTCAGAGCTGTAACCAGATACCAAAATACTGGAAACCGCATAACTGACTTGTAATTGACTTTAAGGAGGATGGCTGCCTTTTCCTAGCACAGGAAAACAGAGCTCTTTCCAGGCGCCTTATTACTTTCTTGTGGTCCTAATTATGTGTTCGGTTTTATTTGACCTACCGTTTTGTCTTGCAGCACAATAGGCCTCTTATTCCTTAATTCTACCATTTTCTGTCCATTTCTCTTACTGTGTGTATGTGTGTGTCTTGGTGTGTCTGGAAGACTAGCCTTGAACATAGATCACCTATTGTTGAGGGTTAGTGTGGTCAAAAGTGCTCTTAGCTTGTATTTTATTTGTGCTCATGATTACATGTCTCTTTACAAATTGGATGCTATTGCACATAAAAAAAAATGCTCCAGGGTTTGTGCACGTGGGATAGCTTTGACTAGAACCAGTACTGTTCCATTTTACTCAAGGAAATATCTATGCTCTCTGCCTGCTGGTCTTTGGAGGCCTGGGGTGTAATTGGTGTGTATGTGTGTGTATGTGTGTGGGGGGGTCTCTCCTCCTTCTTTTCTGAAGACGTTTACATTACGAGCTGTTTGCTGAATAAGAACTGGCCAAGGGCCCCTGCGCTCATCCTAAATGGGCCACAATGCCATGGAAACCCTTGCTCTTGGGATGGCTGACCTTTGAACCAGTTCTTTTGCTGGCCCGTGAATGAAGGAGCCATGTTATCAGTGAGGTCACAATGGTATCCAAGGGAACCTGGGGTGGTTGTGGAGGGAAAAAAAGCGTCAGTCATGAGCCCCTCCTCTTTTGATAGTGTACAGGGGCTTATGTGGAGTCCCAGCACTGTGACGGAGGGAGGGAGGGAGTGAGGGAGTGAGTAGGGGTGGGCGATACAGTCTAAAATTTATATTGCGATATATTTTGAACCATAGACGGTAGATGATATATATCACGGTATACTTCGGTATGTAACGTACAGCATAACCAATTTCTTAATGGTTACCATAGCATAAAGTCAATATGCACAACAGTTGTTTAGTCATCGTTCAGAGGTTATATTGGACTCTCAAATTCACACAGAAGTAAACTGGTAAGCTGCATTTGTGTCAGGCAGTAGCTGTTCAATTTATAGGCTCTTACAGTTTCGTTGTAAGAATGAAAAGGTACTATCAATAAGGTGAAGCTACAGGTCAACATTTTTTCACATGGTTGTGGAAACGCAATCACGGTATGGCGATATGACCCAAAATCTCTATCATTGGCAAAATTCATATTGCATACGGTATATATCGTCTATATTGCCCACCCCTAGGAGTGAGTGCCACTTTAAGACACAAATGTCTGTGAGTTTACCCTTCTCCCTCTGGCCAGAGCCACTGATGGCAGGAACAAACACAGCCACGCCATTTACTGCCACTCATCTCCCAAGCCTCCCGTCAACAGTGATTTATTTAGATGTCACTCACTGATCATGCTCATAGTGGGCCTTCTACGTGTGTGTGTGTCTCTCTCTCTCTTTCTCTCTCTCTCTCTGCTTTCCCTTTTTATTTGCAGAAAAGGCTTTCTTTGTACCTTGTGGACTTCTACTCCGAAGTTGCTGGTGAAACAAAGACTTACTTTTATGTTCTTTGCTGCAACATGCAGTTAATCCCAGTATTCATCTGGCCATTCTGACCGCTTGGATCTAAGTCAGATGAACTCTGGATTTTCCTTCACTTTACGGCTAATGTGATTATATTTGTCAATAGGAGATTTGTGAGCATTTCATGGAGGCTTTACTTGTTGCCTCATTAAGAAGGCCCCACTGCCTAATACCTGCATAACCCATACAAGTGAACTCTCCCTCCATGCTGGCTTACCTCTGATACACTGACATGCAGAGTGCTTTTTGGCTGCTTTGTTATGGATGTGCACAACTCCGCTGAACTCCACATACAGGCTGTTTTTGTTGTTTTGCACTCTGACTCCATTCGGGATCAGCGCGAGCCGCAGGACAGGAAAGAGCTGCCTCGCTGTTCCAGCTTGTCTCCTGTACACAGACACCCACACACATATGCGCGCGCACACGCACACACGCACACACACACACACACACACACACACCTCGCTGTTGTGTTCTCTTTTGCAGACTTTGTGCAGCACACAGCCCACAGCCAGGAATGCCGGCTCAGGAAAACTCCCCCAGTCCTCTCTCTCTCTCTCTCTCTCTCTCTCTCTGTCTCTGTCCACTCTCCCCATCATATTAATTTCCAATTAGCACAGCGACGGGTGTCGTTTGCCGAGGAATTGTTTACTTAATTATCGGAAACTCTCCCAGTGCTAAACAAACAATGGGCCTGAATGGGCGACCTGGGGAGCAGGAGGGCTGGGAATCGGCTGGGGGCCCATTGTGTACCCCCCCCCCCCCCCCCCCCCCGCCGCCGCTCCACCCTCCCTGCAGGCCGCCTGAGAAAGGAGCAGCCGGAGGTGTGGGCCGCATAAATAAATAAGCCAGGTGAGGCTGGCCCCTCCTCTTGTGTGCCAGTTTGTTTGAGCGTGCCCCATAGACACACATGTAAGTAATCTCCAGGCCTTTTGTCTGCTGCCAACTGCTCTTGTGGTGAGCGGAGAGAAAGAGAGAGGGGTGGAGAGCCACGAATCCCTTTTGTCTATCTGTCTCTCTCCTGTTCTACAGCGGTTTCTGTAGCTTTTTTTTTTTTTTTTTGTGGTGTCGTTGTTAGGTGTGTGTTCTTGGGAAGGGTGGTGTTGGAGGTGGTTATTGCGAGAAAAGAGAGAACGAAATGAGCTTGTGCCGAGTGTTTTTAGGCTTAGTGCGAGTGATTGATATGACCCAGCTTGGCTCCACCCGACGGACGAAGGCCTTGGGAACTTGAGCTGGTTCCATGGTGAGGCGAGCCGAGCGCAGTAAGCGCGTGTGTGAGAAGCGCCGTGTACTCGCCTTATGACTGAGTGTGACAGTATCATTGTGGCTTTGTTTTCCCAGGGCAGGGATGAACCCCTCCAAAACCCTCGGCTGTTTGCAGATTTGTGAAGGCATAATGGTTGAAGATGATCTCCATACAGGTTCTGTCAGGGCCATTGTGTGGGACTGTGAGAGGCGAACAAAGCCGGACCTGTTGGCTTGCGTGTTTGACCGGAGACTCAGTATGCTCAGTATGCTGATGTAGTGATTTGATACAGGCTGGGTTATCACAACCACGTTTTCAGATTCCAGAGTTTCAGCCGAGCTGTGTGGGATCCTGACAGGTATTTAATCTCGCTCCCGACCTTGGGGACTGCTCCGTTTCCTTGACATTGATGTGACTGGTCGACGCAAAAAGTGCTCCTCCCTGTGTTAAGAAATCATTATCTCTCAACCATGAGCTTATCGCCGTGAAGAATTTCAATCAGCACCTGATTTCATCTGTACTACTTTTACCTGACCAACCAGACTGTACTTTTTATTAAATATATATATGCCTCCACCCACCCACACCCTCCAACCTTCCTGGTATGTAGCACCTGTCGTTCAATGTGAATGGTTGAAGCTTAGATGGCAGTTGAGTTTTCCCGAAACAAGTGCAGATTTGTGGCACTCTCTTGCGTAGTGTGTAGCAAGTACTACTGGAGGCAATATTCTGTGAAGTACGGGTATTGGGCTGCGGCGGCACTGTCATGTCTGGTCAAATACATGCTGCTTACAATTCTATATTCAAATGCCCTGACTCCTGTGCTATTTATTTTGTCCCTCTGTTGCCAGAAAAACAAGGAACACATCCGTGTTTAAATTCAATCGATTGCACTTTAAGATAAGGGCATGCAAAATATTCCGCCCAAAAGGTGCTGTGGAAGGGACGAGTTTGTCCACATGTGGGCAATGGTGGCAGGTTATCTGCATTTATGACACCCATGAGGACTGCTGCCATCATGTAGCAGCCACACACACACACACACAGTGAGTAAGACTTTAGATTTGGCAGGCTAGAGTGGAGGCTATTGTGTGAGACTGCGCACGGTAAGCCTGTAGGCCCTGTGGAAATGATCATAACTCGGCCAGATGACTGAATGGGAGGGAGGGTGGCCTCCCTGTCTCGGCCGTGAGATTAGGTTGCAGGCCGGCCGTGCATTCCTCCCCATGCGCCGTGTGTGTGCTGCGCTCCTGCCATACTAACTCCACGAGAGCTGGGCTTGTTCACAAGAAGGTGAAAGCAACCGCCATGACTTTGTCTTTTGTAGCAATTTTGCCACTGAGGGGGCAGTATGGACTTGGCGAATGCTATGCCATCTGTGAGGAAACAATATTGGTATCGGCGTCCATATTCACTTTGTTTTTCTCCTACTCGTCACCTCCCCCCCCCCGCCCGGCCTCCCCCCCCCCCCCCCCCCATTCCCACTCCATCAGGCCCATAATGTCTTTTCCATTTTTAGACCTGGAGTCTTATCCAAACTTCCTTCCTTGCAGCAATCCCACTTGTGATGAATGAAGTTTTAAGGACCTCTTAGAGACGTTAACCCATTGCAAACCTGCATACCAGTTTGCGTAATAGAGTGAGAATAGTCACTCTTTGCATGTCGCGCCAAAAACTTTTGTGCGGCTCTCGGCACATGATAAGCTTTATTGGTCTTGTATTGTAGACTAGATCAAATGGTCCGGTTGTCTGCAGGAATGATTCAGCTTTGGGGGATGGCCCATCCAGAATCCTTGCAAACCAGATGTTTGTGTGCTAAACACCTGAGAGTTGAACTCTCAGCAAATGACTCATTGGGAGGTGAACACACAGAAAAAACAAAGCACATGTAAGACACTGAATGCAGAAGCACATCACACCCTGACAGATGTAAAGAGAACAATAGAGCACCTCCCTCCCTCTCTTCATCACTGGCTTCTAGTCTCTCTCTCTCTCTCTCTCTCTCTCTCTCTCTCTCTCTCTCTCTCT